>OW121741.1:60844862-60915079 GCA_933228675.1 Stomorhina lunata | reverse complement strand
TTTTTCTATAGAAAAATATTTCTATCGAAAATTTTTCTATAGAAAAATATTTTTATCGAAAATTTTTCTATAGAAAAATATTTCTATCGAAAATTTTTCTATAGAAAAATATTTCTATCGAAAATTTTTCTATAGAAAAATATTCCTATCGAAAATTTTTCTATAGAAAAATATTTCTATCGAAAATTTTTCTATAGAAAAATATTTCTATCGAAAATTTTTCTATAGAAAACTATTTCTATCGAAAATTTTTCTATAGAAAAATATTTCTATCGAAAATTTTTCTATAGAAAAATATTTCTATCGAAAATTTTTCTATAGAAAAATATTTCTATCGAAAATTTTTCTATAGAAAAATATTTCTATCGAAAATTTTTCTATAGAAAAATATTTCTATCGAAAATTTTTGTATAGAAAAATATTTCTATCGAAAATTTTTCTATAGAAAAATATTTCTATCGAAAATTTTTCTATAGAAAAATATTTCTATCGAAAATTTTTCTGTAGAAAAATATTTCTATCGAAAATTTTTCTACAGAAAATTATTTCTATCGAAAATTTTTCTATAGAAAAATATTTCTATCGAAAATTTTTCTTTAGAAAAATATTTCTATCGAAAATTTTTCTATAGAAAAATATTTCTATCGAAAATTTTTCTATAGAAAAATATTTCTATCGAAAATTTTTCTATAGAAAAATATTTCTATCGAAAATTTTTCTATAGAAAAATATTTCTATCGACAATTTTTCTATAGAAAAATATTTCTATCGAAAATTTTTCTATAGAAAAATATTTCTATCGAAAATTTTTCTATAGAAAAATATTTCTATCGAAAATTTTTCTATAGAAAAATATTTCTATCGAAAATTTTTCTATAGAAAAATATTTCTATCGAAAATTTTTCTAAAGAAAAATATTTCTATCGAAAATTTTTCTAAAGAAAAATATTTCTATCGAAAATTTTTCTAAAGAAAAATATTTCTATCGAAAATTTTTCTAAAGAAAAATATTTCTATCGAAAATTTTTCTAAAGAAAAATATTTCTATCGAAAATTTTTCTATAGAAAAATATTTCTATCGAAAATTTTTCTATAGAAAAATATTTCTATCGAAAATTTTTCTTTAGAAAAATATTTCTATCGAAAATTTTTCTATAGAAAAATATTTCTATCGAAAATTTTTCTATAGAAAAATATTTCTATCGAAAATTTTTCTATAGAAAAATATTTCTATCGAAAATTTTTCTATAAAAGAAAATATTTCTATCGAAAATTTTTCTATAGAAAAATATTTCTATCGAAAATTTTTCTATAGAAAAATATTTCTATCGAAAATTTTTCTATAGAAAAATATTTCTATCGAAAATTTTTCTATAGAAAAATATTTCTATCGAAAATTTTTCTATAGAAAAATATTTCTATCGAAAATTTTTCTATAGAAAAATATTTCTATCGAAAATTTTTCTATAGAAAAATATTTCTATCGAAAATTTTTCTATAGAAAAATATTTCTATCGAAAATTTTTCTATAGAAAAATATTTCTATCGAAAATTTTTCTATAGAAAAATATTTCTATCGAAAATTTTTCTATAGAAAAATATTTCTATCGAAAATTTTTCTATAGAAAAATATTTCTATCGAAAATTTTTCTATAGAAAAATTTTTCTATAGAAAAATTTTATATTATATTTCTATCGAAAATTTTTCTATAGAAAAATATTTCTATCGAAAATTTTTCTATAGAAAAATATTTCTATCGAAAATTTTTCTATAGAAAAATATTTCTATCGAAAATTTTTCTATAGAAAAATATTTCTATCGAAAATTTTTCTATAGAAAAATATTTCTATCGAAAATTTTTCTATAGAAAAATATTTCTATCGAAAATTTTTCTATAGAAAAATATTTCTATCGAAAATTTTTCTATAGAAAAATATTTCTATCGAAAATTTTTCTATAGAAAAATATTTCTATCGAAAATTTTTCTATACAAAAATATTTCTATCGAAAATTTTTCTATAGAAAAATATTTCTATCGAAAATTTTTCTATAGAAAAATATTTCTATCGAAAATTTTTCTAAAGAAAAATATTTCTATCGAAAATTTTTCTAAAGAAAAATATTTCTATCGAAAATTTTTCTAAAGAAAAATATTTCTATCGAAAATTTTTCTAAAGAAAAATATTTCTATCGAAAATTTTTCTAAAGAAAAATATTTCTATCGAAAATTTTTCTATAGAAAAACATTTCTATCGAAAATTTTTCTATAGAAAAATATTTCTATCGAAAATTTTTCTATAGAAAAATATTTCTATCGAAAAATTTTCTATAGAAAAATATTTCTATCGAAAATTTTTCTATAGAAAAATATTTCTATCGAAAATTTTTCTATAGAAAAATATTTCTATCGAAAATTTTTCTATAAAAGAAAATATTTCTATCGAAAATTTTTCTATAGAAAAATATTTCTATCGAAAATTTTTCTATAGAAAAATATCTCTATCGAAAATTTTTCTATAGAAAAATATTTCTATCGAAAATTTTTCTATAGAAAAATATTTCTATAGAAAATTTTTCTATACAAAAATATTTCTATCGAAAATTTTTCTATAGAAAAATATTTCTATAGAAAATTTTTCTATAGAAAAATATTTCTATCGAAAATTTTTCTATAGAAAAATATTTCTATCGAAAATTTTTCTATAGAAAAATATTTCTATCGAAAATTTTTCTATAGAAAAATATTTCTATCGAAAATTTTTCTATAGAAAAATATTTCTATCGAAAATTTTTCTATAGAAAAATATTTCTATCGAAAATTTTTCTAAAGAAAAATATTTCTATCGAAAATTTTTCTAAAGAAAAATATTTCTATCGAAAATTTTTCTAAAGAAAAATATTTCTATCGAAAATTTTTCTAAAGAAAAATATTTCTATCGAAAATTTTTCTATAGAAAAACATTTCTATCGAAAATTTTTCTATAGAAAAATATTTCTATCGAAAATTTTTCTATAGAAAAATATTTCTATCGAAAATTTTTCTATAGAAAAATATTTCTATCGAAAATTTTTCTATAGAAAAATATTTCTATCGAAAATTTTTCTATAGAAAAATATTTCTATTGAAAATTTTTCTATAGAAAAATATTTCTATCGAAAATTTTTCTATAGAAAAATATTTCTATAGAAAATTTTTCTATAGAAAAATATTTCTATCGAAAATTTTTCTATAGAAAAATATTTCTATCGAAAATTTTTCTATAGAAAAATATTTCTATCGAAAATTTTTCTATAGAAAAATATTTCTATCGAAAATTTTTCTATAGAAAAATATTTCTATCGAAAATTTTTCTATAGAAAAATATTTCTATCGAAAATTTTTCTAAAGAAAAATATTTCTATCGAAAATTTTTCTAAAGAAAAATATTTCTATCGAAAATTTTTTTATAGAAAAATATTTCTATCGAAAATTTTTCTATAGAAAAATATTTCTATCGAAAATTTTTCTATAGAAAAATATTTCTATCGAAAATTTTTCTATAGAAAAATATTTCTATCGAAAATTTTTCTATAGAAAAATATTTCTATCGAAAATTTTTCTATAGAAAAATATTTCTATCGAAAATTTTTCTATAGAAAAATATTTCTATCGAAAATTTTTCTATAGAAAAATATTTCTATCGAAAATTTTTCTATAGAAAAATATTTCTATCGAAAATTTTTCTAAAGAAAAATATTTCTATCGAAAATTTTTCTAAAGAAAAATATTTCTATCGAAAATTTTTCTAAAGAAAAATATTTCTATCGAAAATTTTTCTATAGAAAAACATTTCTATCGAAAATTTTTCTATAGAAAAATATTTCTATCGAAAATTTTTCTATAGAAAAATATTTCTATCGAAAATTTTTCTATAGAAAAATATTTCTATCGAAAATGTTTCTATAGAAAAATATTTCTATCGAAAATTTTTCTATAGAAAAATATTTCTATCGAAAATTTTTCTATAGAAAAATATTTCTATCGAAAATTTTTCTATAAAAGAAAATATTTCTATCGAAAATTTTTCTATAGAAAAATATTTCTATCGAAAATTTTTCTATAGAAAAATATTTCTATCGAAAATTTTTCGATAGAAAAATATTTCTATCGAAAATTTTTCGATAGAAAAATATTTCTATCGAAAATTTTTCTATAGAAAAATATTTCTATCGAAAATTTTTCTATAGAAAAATATTTCTATCGAAAATTTTTCTATAGAAAAATATTTCTATAGAAAATTTTTCTATAGAAAAATATTTCTATAGAAAATTTTTCTATAGAAAAATATTTCTATCGAAAATTTTTCTATAGAAAAATATTTCTATCGAAAATTTTTCTATAGAAAAATATTTCTATCGAAAATTTTTCTATAGAAAAATATTTCTATCGAAAATTTTTCTATAGAAAAATATTTCTATCGAAAATTTTTCTATAGAAAAATATTTCTATCGAAAATTTTTCTATAGAAAAATATTTCTATCGAAAATTTTTCTATAGAAAAATATTTCTATCGAAAATTTTTCTATAGAAAAATATTTCTATCGAAAATTTTTCTAAAGAAAAATATTTCTATCGAAAATTTTTCTAAAGAAAAATATTTCTATCGAAAATTTTTCTAAAGAAAAATATTTCTATCGAAAATTTTTCTATAGAAAAATATTTCTATCGAAAATTTTTCTATAGAAAAATATTTCTATCGAAAATTTTTCTATAGAATAATATTTCTATCGAAAATTTTTCTATAGAAAAATATTTCTATCGAAAATTTTTCTATAGAAAAATATTTCTATCGAAAATTTTTCTATAGAAAAATATTTCTATCGAAAATTTTTCTATAGAAAAATATTTCTATCGAAAATTTTTCTATAGAAAAATATTTCTATCGAAAATTTTTCTATAGAAAAATATTTCTATCGAAAATTTTTCTATAGAAAAATATTTCTATCGAAAATTTTTCTATAGAAAAATATTTCTATCGAAAATTTTTCTATAGAAAAATATTTCTATCGAAAATTTTTCTATAGAAAAATATTTCTATCGAAAATTTTTCTATAGAAAAATATTTCTATCGAAAATTTTTCTATAGAAAAATATTTCTATCGAAAATTTTTCTATAGAAAAATATTTCTATCGAAAATTTTTCTATAGAAAAATATTTCTATCGAAAATTTTTCTATAGAAAAATATTTCTATCGAAAATTTTTCTATAGAAAAATATTTCTATCAAAAATTTTTCTATAGAAAAATATTTCTATCGAAAATTTTTCTATAGAAAAATATTTCTATCGAAAATCTTTCTAAAGAAAAATATTTCTATCGAAAATTTTTCTAAAGAAAAATATTTCTATCGAAAATTTTTCTAAAGAAAAATATTTCTATCGAAAATTTTTCTATAGAAAAACATTTCTATCGAAAATTTTTCTATAGAAAAATATTTCTATCGAAAATTTTTCTATAGAAAAATATTTCTATCGAAAATTTTTCTATAGAAAAATATTTCTATCGAAAATGTTTCTATAGAAAAATATTTCTATCGAAAATGTTTCTATAGAAAAATATTTCTATCGAAAATGTTTCTATAGAAAAATATTTCTATCGAAAATGTTTCTATAGAAAAATATTTCTATCGAAAATGTTTCTATAGAAAAATATTTCTATCGAAAATTTTTCTATAGAAAAATATTTCTATCGAAAATTTTTCTATAAAAGAAAATATTTCTATCGAAAATTTTTCTATAGAAAAATATTTCTATCGAAAATTTTTCTATAGAAAAATATTTCTATCGAAAATTTTTCTATAGAAAAATATTTCTATCGAAAATTTTTCTATAGAAAAATATTTCTATCGAAAATTTTTCTATAGAAAAATATTTCTATCGAAAATTTTTCTATAGAAAAATATTTCTATCGAAAATTTTTCTATAGAAAAATATTTCTATCGAAAATTTTTCTATAGAAAAATATTTCTATCGAAAATTTTTCTATAGAAAAATATTTCTATCGAAAATTTTTCTATAGAAAAATATTTAATTCCCAAATAAAAGAAAAATATTTCTATCGAAAATTTTTCTAAAGAAAAATATTTCTATCGAAAATTTTTCTAAAGAAAAATATTTCTATCGAAAATTTTTCTATAGAAAAATATTTCTATCGAAAATTTTTCTATAGAAAAATATTTCTATCGAAAATTTTTCTATAGAAAAATATTTCTATCGAAAATTTTTCTATAGAAAAATATTTCTATCGAAAATTTTTCTATAGAAAAATATTTCTATCGAAAATTTTTCTATAGAAAAATATTTCTATCGAAAATTTTTCTATAGAAAAATATTTCTATCGAAAATTTTTCTATAGAAAAATATTTCTATCGAAAATTTTTCTATAGAAAAATATTTCTATCGAAAATTTTTCTATAGAAAAATATTTCTATCGAAAATTTTTCTATAGAAAAATATTTCTATCGAAAATTTTTCTATAGAAAAATATTTCTATCGAAAATTTTTCTATAGAAAAATATTTCTATCGAAAATTTTTCTATAGAAAAATATTTCTATCGAAAATTTTTCTATAGAAAAATATTTCTATCGAAAATTTTTCTATAGAAAAATATTTCTATCGAAAATTTTTCTATAGAAAAATATTTCTATCGAAAATTTTTCTATAGAAAAATATTTCTATCGAAAATTTTTCTATAGAAAAATATTTCTATCGAAAATTTTTCTATAGAAAAATATTTCTATCGAAAATTTTTCTAAAGAAAAATATTTCTATCGAAAATTTTTCTAAAGAAAAATATTTCTATCGAAAATTTTTCTATAGAAAAACATTTCTATCGAAAATTTTTCTATAGAAAAATATTTCTATCGAAAATTTTTCTATAGAAAAATATTTCTATCGAAAATTTTTCTATAGAAAATATTTCTATCGAAAATTTTTCTATAGAAAAATATTTCTATCGAAAATTTTTCTATAGAAAAATATTTCTATCGAAAATTTTTCTATAGAAAAATATTTCTATCGAAAATTTTTCTATAGAAAAATATTTCTATCGAAAATTTTTCTATAGAAAAATATTTCTATCGAAAATTTTTCTATAGAAAAATATTTCTATCGAAAATTTTTCTATAGAAAAATATTTCTATCGAAAATTTTTCTATAGAAAAATATTTCTATCGAAAATTTTTCTATAGAAAAATATTTCTATCGAAAATTTTTCTATAGAAAAATATTTCTATCGAAAATTTTTCTATAGAAAAATATTTCTATCGAAAATTTTTCTATAGAAAAATATTTCTATCGAAAATTTTTCTATAGAAAAATATTTCTATCGAAAATTTTTCTATAGAAAAATATTTCTATCGAAAATTTTTCTATAGAAAAATATTTCTATCGAAAATTTTTCTATAGAAAAATATTTCTATCGAAAATTTTTCTATAGAAAAATATTTCTATCGAAAATTTTTCTAAAAAAAAATATTTCTATCGAAAATTTTTCTAAAGAAAAATATTTCTATCGAAATTTTTTCTAAAGAAAAATATTTCTATCGAAAATTTTTCTATAGAAAAACATTTCTATCGAAAATTTTTCTATAGAAAAATATTTCTATCGAAAATTTTTCTATAGAAAAATATTTCTATCGAAAATTTTTCTATAGAAAAATATTTCTATCGAAAATTTTTCTATAGAAAAATATTTCTATCGAAAATGTTTCTATAGAAAAATATTTCTATCGAAAATGTTTCTATAGAAAAATATTTCTATCGAAAATTTTTCTATAGAAAAATATTTCTATCGAAAATTTTTCTATAGAAAAATATTTCTATCGAAAATTTTTCTATAGAAAAATATTTCTATCGAAAATTTTTCTATAAAAGAAAATATTTCTATCGAAAATTTTTCTATAGAAAAATATTTCTATCGAAAATTTTTCTATAGAAAAATATTTCTATCGAAAATTTTTCTATAGAAAAATATTTCTATCGAAAATTTTTCTATAGAAAAATATTTCTATCGAAAATTTTTCTATAGAAAAATATTTCTATCGAAAATTTTTCTATAGAAAAATATTTCTATCGAAAATTTTTCTATAGAAAAATATTTCTATCGAAAATTTTTCTATAGAAAAATATTTCTATAGAAAATTTTTCTATAGAAAAATATTTCTATCGAAAATTTTTCTATAGAAAAATATTTCTATCGAAAATTTTTCTATAGAAAAATATTTCTATCGAAAATTTTTCTATAGAAAAATATTTCTATCGAAAATTTTTCTATAGAAAAATATTTCTATCGAAAATTTTTCTATAGAAAAATATTTCTATCGAAAATTTTTCTATAGAAAAATATTTCTATCGAAAATTTTTCTATAGAAAAATATTTCTATCGAAAATTTTTCTAAAGAAAAATATTTCTATCGAAAATTTTTCTAAAGAAAAATATTTCTATCGAAAATTTTTCTAAAGAAAAATATTTCTATCGAAAATTTTTCTATAGAAAAATATTTCTATCGAAAATTTTTCTATAGAAAAATATTTCTATCGAAAATTTTTCTATAGAAAAATATTTCTATCGAAAATTTTTCTATAGAAAAATATTTCTATCGAAAATTTTTCTATAGAAAAATATTTCTATCGAAAATTTTTCTATAGAAAAATATTTCTATCGAAAATTTTTCTATAGAAAAATATTTCTATCGAAAATTTTTCTATAGAAAAATATTTCTATCGAAAATTTTTCTATAGAAAAATATTTCTATCGAAAATTTTTCTATAGAAAAATATTTCTATCGAAAATTTTTCTATAGAAAAATATTTCTATCGAAAATCTTTCTAAAGAAAAATATTTCTATCGAAAATTTTTCTAAAGAAAAATATTTCTATCGAAAATTTTTCTAAAGAAAAATATTTCTATCGAAAATTTTTCTAAAGAAAAATATTTCTATCGAAAATTTTTCTAAAGAAAAATATTTCTATCGAAAATTTTTCTATAGAAAAACATTTCTATCGAAAATTTTTCTATAGAAAAATATTTCTATCGAAAATTTTTCTATAGAAAAATATTTCTATCGAAAATTTTTCTATAGAAAAATATTTCTATCGAAAATGTTTCTATAGAAAAATATTTCTATCGAAAATTTTTCTATAGAAAAATATTTCTATCGAAAATTTTTCTATAGAAAAATATTTCTATCGAAAATTTTTCTATAAAAGAAAATATTTCTATCGAAAATTTTTCTATAGAAAAATATTTCTATCGAAAATTTTTCTATAGAAAAATATTTCTATCGAAAATTTTTCTATAGAAAAATATTTCTATCGAAAATTTTTCTATAGAAAAATATTTCTATCGAAAATTTTTCTATAGAAAAATATTTCTATCGAAAATTTTTCTATAGAAAAATATTTCTATCGAAAATTTTTCTATAGAAAAATATTTCTATAGAAAATTTTTCTATAGAAAAATATTTCTATCGAAAATTTTTCTATAGAAAAATATTTCTATCGAAAATTTTTCTATAGAAAAATATTTCTATCGAAAATTTTTCTATAGAAAAATATTTCTATCGAAAATTTTTCTATAGAAAAATATTTCTATCGAAAATTTTTCTATAGAAAAATATTTCTATCGAAAATTTTTCTATAGAAAAATATTTCTATCGAAAATTTTTCTATAGAAAAAAATTTCTATCGAAAATTTTTCTAAAGAAAAATATTTCTATCGAAAATTTTTCTAAAGAAAAATATTTCTATCGAAAATTTTTCTATAGAAAAATATTTCTATCGAAAATTTTTCTATAGAAAAATATTTCTATCGAAAATTTTTCTATAGAAAAATATTTCTATCGAAAATTTTTCTATAGAAAAATATTTCTATCGAAAATTTTTCTATAGAAAAATATTTCTATCGAAAATTTTTCTATAGAAAAATATTTCTATCGAAAATTTTTCTATAGAAAAATATTTCTATCGAAAATTTTTCTATAGAAAAATATTTCTATCGAAAATTTTTCTATAGAAAAATATTTCTATCGAAAATTTTTCTATAGAAAAATATTTCTATCGAAAATTTTTCTATAGAAAAATATTTCTATCGAAAATTTTTCTATAGAAAAATATTTCTATCGAAAATTTTTCTATAGAAAAATATTTCTATCGAAAATTTTTCTATAGAAAAATATTTCTCTCGAAAATTTTTCTAAAGAAAAATATTTCTATCGAAAATTTTTCTAAAGAAAAATATTTCTATCGAAAATTTTTCTATAGAAAAACATTTCTATCGAAAATTTTTCTATAGAAAAATATTTCTATCGAAAATTTTTCTATAGAAAAATATTTCTATCGAAAATTTTTCTATAGAAAATATTTCTATCGAAAATTTTTCTATAGAAAAATATTTCTATCGAAAATTTTTCTATAGAAAAATATTTCTATCGAAAATTTTTCTATAGAAAAATATTTCTATCGAAAATTTTTCTATAGAAAAATATTTCTATCGAAAATTTTTCTATAGAAAAATATTTCTATCGAAAATTTTTCTATAGAAAAATATTTCTATCGAAAATTTTTCTATAGAAAAATATTTCTATCGAAAATTTTTCTATAGAAAAATATTTCTATCGAAAATTTTTCTATAGAAAAATATTTCTATCGAAAATTTTTCTATAGAAAAATATTTCTATCGAAAATTTTTCTACAGAAAATTATTTCTATCGAAAATTTTACTACAGAAAATTATTTCTATCAAAAATTTTTCTACAGAAAATTATTTCTATCGAAAATTTTTCTATAGAAAAATATTTCTATCGAAAATTTTTCTATAGAAAAATATTTCTATCGAAAATTTTTCTATAGAAAAATATTTCTATCGAAAATTTTTCTAAAGAAAAATATTTCTATCGAAAATTTTTCTAAAGAAAAATATTTCTATCGAAAATTTTTCTAAAGAAAAATATTTCTATCGAAAATTTTTCTAAAGAAAAATATTTCTATCGAAAATTTTTCTAAAGAAAAATATTTCTATCGAAAATTTTTCTATAGAAAAATATTTCTATCGAAAATTTTTCTATAGAAAAATATTTCTATCGAAAATTTTTCTATAGAAAAATATTTCTATCGAAAATTTTTCTATAGAAAAATATTTCTATCGAAAATTTTTCTATAGAAAAATATTTCTATCGAAAATTTTTCTATAGAAAAATATTTCTATCGAAAATTTTTCTATAGAAAAATATTTCTATCGAAAATTTTTCTATAGAAAAATATTTCTATCGAAAATTTTTCTATAGAAAAATATTTCTATCGAAAATTTTTCTATAGAAAAATATTTCTATCGAAAATTTTTCTATAGAAAAATATTTCTATCGAAAATTTTTCTATAGAAAAATATTTCTATCGAAAATCTTTCTAAAGAAAAATATTTCTATCGAAAATTTTTCTAAAGAAAAATATTTCTATCGAAAATTTTTCTAAAGAAAAATATTTCTATCGAAAATTTTTCTAAAGAAAAATATTTCTATCGAAAATTTTTCTATAGAAAAACATTTCTATCGAAAATTTTTCTATAGAAAAATATTTCTATCGAAAATTTTTCTATAGAAAAATATTTCTATCGAAAATTTTTCTATAGAAAAATATTTCTATCGAAAATGTTTCTATAGAAAAATATTTCTATCGAAAATTTTTCTATAGAAAAATATTTCTATCGAAAATTTTTCTATAGAAAAATATTTCTATCGAAAATTTTTCTATAAAAGAAAATATTTCTATCGAAAATTTTTCTATAGAAAAATATTTCTATCGAAAATTTTTCTATAGAAAAATATTTCTATCGAAAATTTTTCTATAGAAAAATATTTCTATCGAAAATTTTTCTATAGAAAAATATTTCTATCGAAAATTTTTCTATAGAAAAATATTTCTATCGAAAATTTTTCTATAGAAAAATATTTCTATCGAAAATTTTTCTATAGAAAAATATTTCTATCGAAAATTTTTCTATAGAAAAATATTTCTATAGAAAATTTTTCTATAGAAAAATATTTCTATCGAAAATTTTTCTATAGAAAAATATTTCTATCGAAAATTTTTCTATAGAAAAATATTTCTATCGAAAATTTTTCTATAGAAAAATATTTCTATCGAAAATTTTTCTATAGAAAAATATTTCTATCGAAAATTTTTCTATAGAAAAATATTTCTATCGAAAATTTTTCTATAGAAAAATATTTCTATCGAAAATTTTTCTATAGAAAAAAATTTCTATCGAAAATTTTTCTAAAGAAAAATATTTCTATCGAAAATTTTTCTAAAGAAAAATATTTCTATCGAAAATTTTTCTATAGAAAAATATTTCTATCGAAAATTTTTCTATAGAAAAATATTTCTATCGAAAATTTTTCTATAGAAAAATATTTCTATCGAAAATTTTTCTATAGAAAAATATTTCTATCGAAAATTTTTCTATAGAAAAATATTTCTATCGAAAATTTTTCTATAGAAAAATATTTCTATCGAAAATTTTTCTATAGAAAAATATTTCTATCGAAAATTTTTCTATAGAAAAATATTTCTATCGAAAATTTTTCTATAGAAAAATATTTCTATCGAAAATTTTTCTATAGAAAAATATTTCTATCGAAAATTTTTCTATAGAAAAATATTTCTATCGAAAATTTTTCTATAGAAAAATATTTCTATCGAAAATTTTTCTATAGAAAAATATTTCTATCGAAAATTTTTCTATAGAAAAATATTTCTATCGAAAATTTTTCTATAGAAAAATATTTCTATCGAAAATTTTTCTATAGAAAAATATTTCTATCGAAAATTTTTCTATAGAAAAACATTTCTATCGAAAATTTTTCTATAGAAAAATATTTCTATCGAAAATTTTTCTATAGAAAAATATTTCTATCGAAAATTTTTCTATAGAAAATATTTCTATCGAAAATTTTTCTATAGAAAAATATTTCTATCGAAAATTTTTCTATAGAAAAATATTTCTATCGAAAATTTTTCTATAGAAAAATATTTCTATCGAAAATTTTTCTATAGAAAAATATTTCTATCGAAAATTTTTCTATAGAAAAATATTTCTATCGAAAATTTTTCTATAGAAAAATATTTCTATCGAAAATTTTTCTATAGAAAAATATTTCTATCGAAAATTTTTCTATAGAAAAATATTTCTATCGAAAATTTTTCTATAGAAAAATATTTCTATCGAAAATTTTTCTATAGAAAAATATTTCTATCGAAAATTTTTCTACAGAAAATTATTTCTATCGAAAATTTTACTACAGAAAATTATTTCTATCAAAAATTTTTCTACAGAAAATTATTTCTATCGAAAATTTTTCTATAGAAAAATATTTCTATCGAAAATTTTTCTATAGAAAAATATTTCTATCGAAAATTTTTCTATAGAAAAATATTTCTATCGAAATTTTTTCTAAAGAAAAATATTTCTATCGAAAATTTTTCTAAAGAAAAATATTTCTATCGAAAATTTTTCTAAAGAAAAATATTTCTATCGAAAATTTTTCTATAGAAAAATATTTCTATCGAAAATTTTTTATAGAAAAATATTTCTATCGAAAATTTTTCTACAGAAAAATATTTCTATCAAAAATTTTTCTATAGAAAAATATTTCTATCGAAAATTTTCCTATAGAAAAATATTTCTATCGAAAATTTTTCTATAGAAACATATTTCTATCGAAAATTTTTCTGTAGAAAAATATTTCTATCGAAAATTTTTTTATAGAAAAATTTTTCTGTAGAAAAATATTTCTATCGAAAATTTTTCTATAGAAAAATATTTCTATCGAAAATTTTTCTATAAAAAAATATTTCTATCAAAAATTTTTCTATAGAAAAATATTTCTATCGAAAGTTTTTCTATAGAAAAATATTTCTATCGAAAATTTTTCTATAGAAAAATATTTCTATCGAAAATTTTTCTACAGAAAAATATTTCTATCGAAAATTTTTCTATAGAAAAATATTTCTATCGAAAATTTTTCTGTAGAAAAATATTTCTATCGAAAATTTTTCTATAGAAAAATATTTCTATCGAAAATTTTTCTATAGAAAAATATTTCTATCGAAAATTTTTCTATAGAAAAATATTTCTATCAAAAATTTTTCTATAGAAAAATATTTCTATCGAAAATTGTTCTATAGAAAATATTTCTATCGAAAATTTTTCTATAGAAAAATATTTCTATCGAAAATTTTTCTATAGAAAAATATTTCTATCGAAAATTTTTCTATAGAAAAATATTTCTATCGAAAATTTTTCTATAGAAAAATATTTCTATCGAAAATTTTTCTATAGAAAAATATTTCTATCGAAAATTTTTCTATAGAAAAATATTTCTATCGAAAATTTTTCTATAGAAAAATATTTCTATCGAAAATTTTTCTATAGAAAAATATTTCTATCGAAAAATTTTCTATAGAAAAATATTTCTATCGAAAATTTTTCTATAGAAAAATATTTCTGTGCTAGGATGTTTGTTTGGCTTAAGGTCTTTCAAAGGTGATTAAAACAAATTGTTTATTTATTTTTAAACATTTATTAATCCGATATTTCGGTTAACGCCGTTAAAAATTTTCAAGGAATCTACAAGATACACAGAACTTTTTTATAACAATAAAAACAAATAACAATTTTTAAAAAACATACAATAGATAAAAGAACTTTCCAAAAAGCTCTCTGCACTGTTCGTCTTCGTGTTTAATTGTTTACTAAATTGTCTTTCTTTTTATGTTTGTTTATTATATGTCGATATAATTGAGCACAATTATCGGTGTCCGTTTTGTAGTTGAGACGTTGATTTGTTGGTGTATTTATAATATGTAACATTTCTAAAGTAAATCTCTTCTTATAGTTATTTTCTTGTTGCAATACTTTAACACTCTCAAAATCAGGCTTGTGATTGTTTACTGCACAGTGGGCAGCAAGCGCAGTTTTTTGGTCCAAAGGTTTATCCAAAGCTTTTATGTCAGATTTATGAGAGGAAATTCTAGTTTTTAATTTTGTTTTCGTGGTTCCAACGTAAACTTTTTTACAGTGGTCTTTACCATTACCATGACAATTGATTTTGTAGATGACATTTGATTTGTCTTCTGTTTTTAGTTGATCTTTCATTTTACTAAATAATTTGTTCAATGTATTGCTTGTTTTCATAGCTAATTCATACTTATTGTTGTCATAAATGTCTGTGTGTTTAAGCCTATCGGATAGTCCTTGTATATAAGTGACTGGTTTATATATTTTTGGAGATTTGTCACTATTATTACTTTTCTTAGTCCTTACATATCTTATTAGAGACATTGTGGTTCTATATGGAAATTTGTTTTTCTCTAAAACGTTTTTAATTTTATGAATATTTGCTTCGTGGAAAGTTTCGTCGCTTATGTCAAGAACTCTTTTGATAAAGTTAGTGGCAGTGTTTACTATTATTTTTCGGGGGTGTTTTGAATGAAAATTTATTAACCTGCTGGACGCCGTAGGTTTTTGATACCAGTCCAATTTTATTTTTCCATCTTTTCTTATTAATATTGCGTCCAAATACGGTAATTTATTATCATTTTCTGATTCTTTGGTGAATTGGATTTGTCTGTTATAGGAATTTAACTTGTTAAGCGTGTCATCTACTAAATTAGTTTTTACAATGGCGAATAAATCATCGACATATTTCGTCACTGATCGTGGTTTTGTCTCCATTTTACTCAAAGTAACATCTAAAAGATCCTCCATGACAATATCCGCTATAATCGGAGATGCTGGAGATCCCATTGGCATTCCCTTTCTTTGTTCATAAATGTTACCATCATATTTAAAATATCTTGTATCTTTAATACAAAAGTTAATGATGTCCATAAACAGGTCTTGTGGTATGTTTGTGTGCTGTTGTAAAATGTCCCACTTCTTTTTAATCGTCTCGATGGCTAGATTTACTGGTATACTGGGAAACAGTGATATAACATCAAAGGAAACCAGCATTTCATCATCGTCAATTTTTGTGTTATTTATCTTAGACTTAAACTCTATGGCATCTTTAACATTATATTTAGAATCTTTGGTCAAGTTTTTAAGAATATTTACTATATATTTGCAAAGTCCGTATGCTGGTGAGTTGATTGATGAGCATATTGGTCTTAATGGTATACCTGGTTTATGTATTTTTGGTAAACCATAAAGTCTCGGAGCTACAGAAGTTCTATTCACTAATATTGCCTTTTCCCGTGTGTCAATTAATCCTAGATTATATAATTTGTCAGTGAGTGCATTATTCTTTGCTTGTAATAAATAAGTTGGATCTTGTTTTAAGCGTTTATATGTGCACATATCCCAAAATAACTCCTTCATTCCCCGTTTATAGTGTTCTTTGTTTATTGCTACCGTTTTATTTCCTTTGTCAGAACTTAAAATTAATATATCGTCATTTTTGTTAAGATATTCTCTCGCCTGCTCCACTGTGTCAAGTATTATTTTGTCCCTTTGATTTAGGTTAATATTATTGAGATGATGATCAATAAGAGAAGTCAGCTTACTTCTAGCAATTTCTTGGTGTTCTTTGTTTTCTAATGTTTGTACAATGTCTTCGTTGTCTGCTATGCATTTAAATAGAGGAAATTTAGCTTTGGTATACGGTAACGAATATTTGGGACCTAATGATAGTAACCAACAAATGTTAGTTGGTATATTTTTGTTTGTTGTATTTACAAACCAATCTTGGTTGCTCTTAATGTTCAATCGCTCCATCAATTGTTCTCTTAAATTTGTCAGTTTCTTAATGTAACTGTAAAAAAGTTTACGTTGGAACCACGAAAACAAAATTAAAAACTAGAATTTCCTCTCATAAATCTGACATAAAAGCTTTGGATAAACCTTTGGACCAAAAAACTGCGCTTGTTGCCCACTGTGCAGTAAACAATCACAAGCCTGATTTTGAGAGTGTTAAAGTATTGCAACAAGAAAATAACTATAAGAAGAGATTTACTTTAGAAATGTTACATATTATAAATACACCAACAAATCAACGTCTCAACTACAAAACGGACACCGATAATTGTGCTCAATTATATCGACATATAATAAACAAACATAAAAAGAAAGACAATTTAGTAAACAATTAAACACGAAGACGAACAGTGCAGAGAGCTTTTTGGAAAGTTCTTTTATCTATTGTATGTTTTTTAAAAATTGTTATTTGTTTTTATTGTTATAAAAAAGTTCTGTGTATCTTGTAGATTCCTTGAAAATGGTTAACGGCGTTAACCGAAATATCGGATTAATAAATGTTTAAAAATAAATAAACAATTTGTTTTAATCACCTTTGAAAGACCTTAAGCCAAACAAACATCCTAGCACAAAACCAACACAGGTCAACAATAAAAAACACCCTACAAAAAACACGGAAGGCACACCGAAATATATAGACAAAATGCATCTATATAAAAATTTAAAATCAAAATACAACAAGAACACCATCAACATCATTGGTAACTTTTCGAAATACAATAAGACATTAATAAGATTTAAATCTTCCACAACATTTTTAATGAAATGCAGAAAACTAGGTATAATACCAAATTTTATTAGAAACTCTACTAAAAACATAAGTAACATATTTAACTTTAATGACAAAACTAATCTTAATGTAAAGAAAGATCTAGAAAAGTGTATTTTTAAGTTTCACAACATCATATTAAATTTACTTATACAATATAAACATAAACAAATCGACATAAACAAAAAAGAAATAACCAAAACAGAAATGATGATGAGAAGCTTATTGAGTGAGAACGACCTAACGGTACTGCTGGAGAGCGAGTTCAAAATAAATGAGACTCTTAAAAATGAAACGAAAATAACACACATTAAGAAACTGACAAATTTAAGAGAACAATTGATGGAGCGATTGAACATTAAGAGCAACCAAGATTGGTTTGTAAATACAACAAACAAAAATATACCAACTAACATTTGTTGGTTACTATCATTAGGTCCCAAATATTCGTTACCGTATACCAAAGCTAAATTTCCTCTATTTAAATGCATAGCAGACAACGAAGACATTGTACAAACATTAGAAAACAAAGAACACCAAGAAATTGCTAGAAGTAAGCTAACTTCTCTTATTGATCATCATCTCAATAATATTAACCTAAATCAAAGGGACAAAATAATACTTGACACAGTGGAGCAGGCGAGAGAATATCTTAACAAAAATGACGATATATTAATTTTAAGTTCTGACAAAGGAAATAAAACGGTAGCAATAAACAAAGAACACTATAAACGGGGAATGAAGGAGTTATTTTGGGATATGTGCACATATAAACGCTTAAAACAGTTACATTAAGAAACTGACAAATTTAAGAGAACAATTGATGGAGCGATTGAACATTAAGAGCAACCAAGATTGGTTTGTAAATACAACAAACAAAAATATACCAACTAACATTTGTTGGTTACTATCATTAGGTCCCAAATATTCGTTACCGTATACCAAAGCTAAATTTCCTCTATTTAAATGCATAGCAGACAACGAAGACATTGTACAAACATTAGAAAACAAAGAACACCAAGAAATTGCTAGAAGTAAGCTAACTTCTCTTATTGATCATCATCTCAATAATATTAACCTAAATCAAAGGGACAAAATAATACTTGACACAGTGGAGCAGGCGAGAGAATATCTTAACAAAAATGACGATATATTAATTTTAAGTTCTGACAAAGGAAATAAAACGGTAGCAATAAACAAAGAACACTATAAACGGGGAATGAAGGAGTTATTTTGGGATATGTGCACATATAAACGCTTAAAACAAGATCCAACTTATTTATTACAAGCAAAGAATAATGCACTCACTGACAAATTATATAATCTAGGATTAATTGACACACGGGAAAAGGCAATATTAGTGAATAGAACTTCTGTAGCTCCGAGACTTTATGGTTTACCAAAAATACATAAACCAGGTATACCATTAAGACCAATATGCTCATCAATCAACTCACCAGCATACGGACTTTGCAAATATATAGTAAATATTCTTAAAAACTTGACCAAAGATTCTAAATATAATGTTAAAGATGCCATAGAGTTTAAGTCTAAGATAAATAACACAAAAATTGACGATGATGAAATGCTGGTTTCCTTTGATGTTATATCACTGTTTCCCAGTATACCAGTAAATCTAGCCATCGAGACGATTAAAAAGAAGTGGGACATTTTACAACAGCACACAAACATACCACAAGACCTGTTTATGGACATCATTAACTTTTGTATTAAAGATACAAGATATTTTAAATATGATGGTAACATTTATGAACAAAGAAAGGGAATGCCAATGGGATCTCCAGCATCTCCGATTATAGCGGATATTGTCATGGAGGATCTTTTAGATGTTACTTTGAGTAAAATGGAGACAAAACCACGATCAGTGACGAAATATGTCGATGATTTATTCGCCATTGTAAAAACTAATTTAGTAGATGACACGCTTAACAAGTTAAATTCCTATAACAGACAAATCCAATTCACCAAAGAATCAGAAAATGATAATAAATTACCGTATTTGGACGCAATATTAATAAGAAAAGATGGAAAAATAAAATTGGACTGGTATCAAAAACCTACGGCGTCCAGCAGGTTAATAAATTTTCATTCAAAACACCCCCGAAAAATAATAGTAAACACTGCGACTAACTTTATCAAAAGAGTTCTTGACATAAGCGACGAAACTTTCCACGAAGCAAATATTCATAAAATTAAAAACGTTTTAGAGAAAAACGAATTTCCATATAGAACCACAATGTCTCTAATAAGATATGTAAGGACTAAGAAAAGTAATAATAGTGACAAATCTCCAAAAATATATAAACCAGTCACTTATATACAAGGACTATCCGATAGGCTTAAACACACAGACATTTATGACAACAATAAGTATGAATTAGCTATGAAAACAAGCAATACATTGAACAAATTATTTAGTAAAATGAAAGATCAACTAAAAACAGAAGACAAATCAAATGTCATCTACAAAATCAATTGTCATGGTAATGGTAAAGACCACTGTAAAAAAGTTTACGTTGGAACCACGAAAACAAAATTAAAAACTAGAATTTCCTCTCATAAATCTGACATAAAAGCTTTGGATAAACCTTTGGACCAAAAAACTGCGCTTGCTGCCCACTGTGCAGTAAACAATCACAAGCCTGATTTTGAGAGTGTTAAAGTATTGCAACAAGAAAATAACTATAAGAAGAGATTTACTTTAGAAATGTTACATATTATAAATACACCAACAAATCAACGTCTCAACTACAAAACGGACACCGATAATTGTGCTCAATTATATCGACATATAATAAACAAACATAAAAAGAAAGACAATTTAGTAAACAATTAAACACGAAGACGAACAGTGCAGAGAGCTTTTTGGAAAGTTCTTTTATCTATTGTATGTTTTTTAAAAATTGTTATTTGTTTTTATTGTTATAAAAAAGTTCTGTGTATCTTGTAGATTCCTTGAAAATGGTTAACGGCGTTAACCGAAATATCGGATTAATAAATGTTTAAAAATAAATAAACAATTTGTTTTAATCACCTTTGAAAGACCTTAAGCCAAACAAACATCCTAGCACAAAACCAACACAGGTCAACAATAAAAAACACCCTACGAAAAATATTTCTATCGAAAATTTTTCTATAGAAAAATATTTCTATCGAAAATTTTTCTATAGAAAAATATTTCTATCGAAAATTTTTCTATAGAAAAATATTTCTATCGAAAATTTTTCTATAGAAAAATATTTCTATCGAAAATTTTTCTATAGAAAAATATTTCTATCGAAAATTTTTCTATAGAAAAATATTTCTATCGAAAATTTTTCTATAGAAAAATATTTCTATCGAAAATTTTTCTATAGAAAAATATTTCTATCGAAAATTTTTCTATAGAAAAATATTTCTATCGAAAATTTTTCTATAGAAAAATATTTCTATCGAAAATTTTTCTATAGAAAAATATTTCTATCGAAAATTTTTCTATAGAAAAATATTTCTATCGAAAATTTTTCTATAGAAAAATATTTCTATCGAAAATTTTTCTATAGAAAAATATTTCTATCGAAAATTTTTCTATAGAAAAATATTTCTATCGAAAATTTTTGTATAGAAAAATATTTCTATCGAAAATTTTTCTATAGAAAAATATTTCTATCGAAAATTTTTCTATAGAAAAATATTTCTATCGAAAATTTTTCTATAGAAAAATATTTCTATCGAAAATTTTTCTATAGAAAAATATTTCTATCGAAAATTTTTCTATAGAAAAATATTTCTATCGAAAATTTTTCTATAGAAAAATATTTCTATCGAAAATTTTTCTATAGAAAAATATTTCTATCGAAAATTTTTCTATAGAAAAATATTTCTATCGAAAATTTTTCTATAGAAAAATATTTCTATCGAAAATTTTTCTATAAAAAAATATTTCTATCGAAAATTTTTCTATAGAAAAATATTTCTATCGAAAATTTTTCTATAGAAAAATATTTCTATCGAAAATTTTTCTATAGAAAAATATTTCTATCGAAAATTTTTCTATAGAAAAATATTTCTATCGAAAATTTTTCTATAGAAAAATATTTCTATCGAAAATTTTTCTATAGAAAAATATTTCTATCGAAAATTTTTCTATAGAAAAATATTTCTATCGAAAATTTTTCTATAGAAAAATATTTCTATCGAAAATTTTTCTATAGAAAAATATTTCTATCGAAAATTTTTCTATAGAAAAATATTTCTATCGAAAATTTTTCTATAGAAAAATATTTCTATCGAAAATTTTTCTATAGAAAAATATTTCTATCGAAAATTTTTCTATAGAAAAATATTTCTATCGAAAATTTTTCTATAGAAAAATATTTCTATCGAAAATTTTTCTATAGAAAAATATTTCTATCGAAAATTTTTCTATAAAAAAATATTTCTATCGAAAATTTTTCTATAGAAAAATATTTCTATCGAAAATTTTTCTATAGAAAAATATTTCTATCGAAAATTTTTCTATAGAAAAATATTTCTATCGAAAATTTTTCTATAGAAAAATATTTCTATCGAAAATTTTTCTATAGAAAAATATTTCTATCGAAAATTTTTCTATAGAAAAATATTTCTATCGAAAATTTTTCTATAGAAAAATATTTCTATCGAAAATTTTTCTATAGAAAAATATTTCTATCGAAAATTTTTCTATAGAAAAATATTTCTATCGAAAATTTTTCTATAGAAAAATATTTCTATCGAAAATTTTTCTATAGAAAAATATTTCTATCGAAAATTTTTCTATAGAAAAATATTTCTATCGAAAATTTTTCTATAGAAAAATATTTCTATCGAAAATTTTTCTATAGAAAAATATTTCTATCGAAAATTTTTCTATAGAAAAATATTTCTATCGAAAATTTTTCTATAGAAAAATATTTCTATCGAAAATTTTTCTATAGAAAAATATTTCTATCGAAAATTTTTCTATAGAAAAATATTTCTATCGAAAATTTTTCTATAGAAAAATATTTCTATCGAAAATTTTTCTATAGAAAAATATTTCTATCGAAAATTTTTCTATAGAAAAATATTTCTATCGAAAATTTTTCTATAGAAAAATATTTCTATCGAAAATTTTTCTATAGAAAAATATTTCTATCGAAAATTTTTCTATAGAAAAATATTTCTATCGAAAATTTTTCTATAGAAAAATATTTCTATCGAAAATTTTTCTATAGAAAAATATTTCTATCGAAAATTTTTCTATAGAAAAATATTTCTATCGAAAATTTTTCTATAGAAAAATATTTCTATCGAAAATTTTTCTATAGAAAAATATTTCTATCGAAAATTTTTCTATAGAAAAATATTTCTATCGAAAATTTTTCTATAGAAAAATATTTCTATCGAAAATTTTTCTATAGAAAAATATTTCTATCGAAAATTTTTCTATAGAAAAATATTTCTATCGAAAATTTTTCTATAGAAAAATATTTCTATCGAAAATTTTTCTATAGAAAAATATTTCTATCGAAAATTTTTCTATAGAAAAATATTTCTATCGAAAATTTTTCTATAGAAAAATATTTCTATCGAAAATTTTTCTATAGAAAAATATTTCTATCGAAAATTTTTCTATAGAAAAATATTTCTATCGAAAATTTTTCTATAGAAAAATATTTCTATCGAAAATTTTTCTATAGAAAAATATTTCTATCGAAAATTTTTCTATAGAAAAATATTTCTATCGAAAATTTTTCTATAGAAAAATATTTCTATCGAAAATTTTTCTATAGAAAAATATTTCTATCGAAAATTTTTCTATAGAAAAATATTTCTATCGAAAATTTTTCTATAGAAAAATATTTCTATCGAAAATTTTTCTATAGAAAAATATTTCTATCGAAAATTTTTCTATAGAAAAATATTTCTATCGAAAATTTTTCTATAGAAAAATATTTCTATCGAAAATTTTTCTATAGAAAAATATTTCTATCGAAAATTTTTCTATAGAAAAATATTTCTATCGAAAATTTTTCTATAGAAAAATATTTCTATCGAAAATTTTTCTATAGAAAAATATTTCTATCGAAAATTTTTCTATAGAAAAATATTTCTATCGAAAATTTTTCTATAGAAAAATATTTCTATCGAAAATTTTTGTATAGAAAAATATTTCTATCGAAAATTTTTCTATAGAAAAATATTTCTATCGAAAATTTTTCTATAGAAAAATATTTCTATCGAAAATTTTTCTATAGAAAATTTTTCTATAGAAAAATATTTCTATCGAAAATTTTTCTATAAAAAAATATTTCTATCGAAAATTTTTCTATAGAAAAATATTTCTATCGAAAATTTTTCTATAGAAAAATATTTCTATCGAAAATTTTTCTATAGAAAAATATTTCTATCGAAAATTTTTCTATAGAAAAATATTTCTATCGAAAATTTTTGTATAGAAAAATATTTCTATCGAAAATTTTTGTATAGAAAAATATTTCTATCGAAAATTTTTGTATAGAAAAATATTTCTATCGAAAATTTTTGTATAGAAAAATATTTCTTTCGAAAATTTTTGTATAGAAAAAATATATAATATAATATTTCTATAGAAAAATATTTCTATCGAAAATTTTTCTATAGAAAAATATTTCTATCGAAAATTTTTCTATAGAAAAATATTTCTATCGAAAATTTTTCTATAGAAAAATATTTCTATCGAAAATTTTTCTATAGAAAAATATTTCTATCGAAAATTTTTCTATAGAAAAATATTTCTATCGAAAATTTTTCTATAGAAAAATATTTCTATCGAAAAATTTTCTACAGAAGAATCTGTGATAAATATTAGAGTTAAGTTCAACTTGCCTTAGGTTTTTGTTTTCATACCCACCATCAAAAAGAATAGGGGTTATATTGAGATTGTCATTCCGTTTGTAATTTCTTTAGTAGTGGCTCAAAAACCAAAAACGATATATATTCTGAATCCGTATGAAATTCTAAGACGATTGAGCGATGTCCGGCTGTCTGTTGAAATCACGATAACGCCCAAACGAAAGGAGCTAGCTCACTGAAACTATTCAGTATATATTCTTTATCTCTGAGAAAATTTTGGTATTGAAATTGGGCAAAATCGGTTCACATTTGACCATAGCTCCCTTATAACCTCGTCTAGGCTAATCGCTATAAAATTTGGCATATAGAAGTTTTACGTAAGCCCTAGGCAGCGTATAAAATTTCAAATCGGTTTACATTTAATCATAGCTCCCATACAAAAAACTTACGAAAACAGCCTAAATTTTACCTAAAATACACTTAAATGCCAATAAATCTAAAAGTATAACAGATATAACCTCTAAATTTGTCACAAGAAAGTCTTATGTCTTATTTTATAGCAATCGGTCACTATTTGACCTAGCTCCCATATAAAAGACTTACGAAAACACAAAAATTCAAAAAGAAAAGGGGATTTATGTCCGTCTGTCCGTCAGATAAAATCGTGATAGCTCCTTAACTACAAGAGCTAGTAAGACTAAATTAAGCCCAAGGAAGTCTTATGTCAATGCCAGGCAGTGTGCAAATCGAACATTTTTCTAAATATTTCTATCGAACAAATCATATGCCCAAAAATTACTTATTCTATTTTTTACTTAAACGTACGATGGGTTTGGTGAATTGAAGCTAAGAAGATGAGCACAAAGAATATTGTTTGTTTATGGTCTTTGATTTTCAAATGAATTTGTTTTGTTTTACATTTTTTTATTTATTAATTTTATGCCCTTCACCAATAGGTGAAAGGGTATTATAAGTTTGTGATTCAGTTTGTAATTTTTTCATTATTGGTCTTAGACCCCATAAAAATTATACTGATCGACTCAGAATCGCCAGGAGAGTCGATTTAGCCATGCCCGTCAGTCTGTTTATTGAAATCAACTTTGTGGAGCTCTACGCAGCACGCTGTTTTTTTATTCATTAAAATCGGTCCATAAACACCCGAGATATTGCTAAAATACAATTTTTTTTTTTAATTTTTAATTTCTCATCGAATTTTGAATTCTGGCGATATCTCTGGTGTTTATAGACCGATTTAGATAAAATTTAATGAGTACGAGTATTTTCTAAAATCTGATATATAATTAAAAAAAAATATTGTTTTTAAATTTTTTTTTTTTTAAATTTGCCAATTTGCTTACATCGCACAGTGGGGTCAATGGTAGAGAAAGTCGCGATTATTTCATAGAAGTCGTAATTTTAAAATGTTGTTACTTTTTATTGATGAATATTAATAAATACATAAAAACACTACATTTAAAAACTAAAAATGTTGAAAAAAGAAAAAAATATTAACCTTTTATGGGCTTTTTTGTATTTTGGAGAAAATGGTCATATTTGACTATTTTTGCTGTAACTTTGGAATAAAAAGTGAATTGGAATAAATTTGTGAATTAAATTGTAAATTAGAGCATACTTTATGTGTCTTTAGAAAAAATGTTTTTTTTTTTTGTTTAAATAAATAAAATAAATATTAAATATGTATTGATGTTAGCAAAGTTTTAACAAAAAATCTGTTTTTATTTTTCTCAAAAATTCAAAATTCCAACGATTTTACTCAAAGAAGTTTTTTATTATTCATTTTATTTATAAATATTCGTTAACAGAAAACAAACATTTCAGAAAATAAACATTAAAAAAACTTATAACGCTTCTTTATTTAATTATTTTCAAAAGCAATATTTACTACACAAAAGCTAACGTGTGGTGAATAAAATACGAACAAATGCAACGCTGTTGATAAAACAAAAACACATGTCGCTAAAAAAAAAACTTATAACGGTTAATGATACTGCGATATCTACTTGTAAAAAATAAACAAAGATTACTTTGGTGAGTTAATAATTAGCGCTCAAAAATGTCACTAAACGAACTGAACCGTAGAAAATTAATTTGTAAATTTTGTAAAGAAAATCCGAACAAAACAAAAAGTGAAATTTTTAATCATTTTAAGGACAAGACAATAAACTTGTGCTGGAATAACAAGCCAATTGAAAGAAAGCGTGGATCGGGTCGGAAATGTTGTTTGCAGGACCCCAAAGTTCGGTCCAAACTAAAAAATGAAACCTTAGGTTGCAGTGGAAAATCGTATCGCCAATTGGGAAAAAATATAATTGTGACAAAACACAATTAAAAGGTATTTAGAATCCATGGGAGTCCAAAGAAAGAAGAAAAAAACAGCACCATTTACCACAGAAAAGCAACAGAAGGTGATAAAGTGCAGATTACGCGAGCTTTCCAGAAATTACTTTTCTTCCTCATCAGAATACAAATGTGTTATGGATGACGAGTCACATTTTACCGTGGAAGGCAATGAATGGCAGCCAAAACACTATTTTGAATCTTCCACTCACAAAGCACCCGAAAAAGCTAAATTTATTAAAAAAAAAAAACAAAGTTTCCTGGAAAAGTTTTACTGTGGTTAGCCATAAGCGAAAATGGTGTCAGCGAACCAGTGTTTTTTAAAGGCGGCTTAGCTGTGAATGCGCAAGTTTAAATAAAATAAATATTAAATATGTATTGATGTTAGCAAAGTTTTAACAAAAAATCTGTTTTTATTTTTCTCAAAAATTCAAAATTCCAACGATTTTACTCAAAGAAGTTTTTTATTATTCATTTTATTTATAAATATTCGTTAACAGAAAACAAACATTTCAGAAAATAAACATTAAAAAAACTTATAACGCTTCTTTATTTAATTATTTTCAAAAGCAATATTTACTACATAAAAGCTAACGTGTGGTGAATAAAATACGAACAAATGCAACGCTGTTGATAAAACAAAAACACATGTCGCTAAAAAAAAACTTATAACGGTTAATGATACTGCGATATCTACTTGTAAAAAATAAACAAAGGTTACTTTGGTGAGTTAATAATTAGCGCTCAAAAATGTCACTAAACGAAGTGAACCGTAGAAAATTAATTTGTAAATTTTGTAAAGAAAATCCGAACAAAACAAAAAGTGAAATTTTTAATCATTTTAAGGATATGGGTTTCAAAAAAACTTTTATTTACAAGACAATAAACTTGTGCTGAAATAACAAGCCAATTGAAAGAAAGCGTGGATCGGGTCGGAAATGTTGTTTGCAGGACCCCAAAGTTCGGTCCAAACTAAAAAATGAAACCTTAGGTTGCAGTGGAAAATCGTATCGCCAATTGGGAAAAAATATAATTGTGACAAAACACAATTAAAAGGTATTTAGAATCCATGGGAGTCCAAAGAAAGAAGAAAAAAACAGCACCATTTACCACAGAAAAGCAACAGAAGGTGATAAAGTGCAGATTACGCGAGCTTTCCAGAAATTACTTTTCTTCCTCATCAGAATACAAATGTGTTATGGATGACGAGTCACATTTTACAGTGGAAGGCAATGAATGGCAGCCAAAACACTATTTTGAATCTTCCACTCACAAAGCACCCGAAAAAGCTAAATTTATTAAAAAAAAACAAAGTTTCCTGGAAAAGTTTTACTGTGGTTAGCCATAAGCGAAAATGGTGTCAGCGAACCAGTGTTTTTTAAAGGCGGCTTAGCTGTGAATGCGCAAGTTTATAATGAGAAATGCTTACCAGCGCTTAGGAATTTTATCGAAAAATATCATCAAGAAGAAAAAATAATTTTTTGGCCGGACCTGGCGTCCTCCCACTACGTGAAACGCACAATAGAGACGTTAAAAAATAATAAAATAGATTTTGTACCAAAAGAAATGAACCCTCCAAATATTCCACAATTGAGACCAATTGAAACTTTTTGGGCTATTTTGAAGAGAAAGGTATACGCAAATGGATACAGAGCCAAAAATGTCGATTCCTTAATTTTGAAAATCAGAAAGGTGCTAAAAACTTTAAATACAGAGGGAATTCAGCGGTCAATGCGTGAACTACCGAAGAAAATTAGGAAAGCAAATCGCGAGGGAGCAATTTTTTTTTTTTTTTTTGTAAATTTTCTTAGTTCTTAGTTATAACAAATAAATAAAAAATAATACAAAAGTGAATAAAAATCACCTGTTTTTTCTAATTTTATATTTGTTCATATTTTATTCACCATACGTTATATTTACTACATTATCCTAATTTAACTAAAATTAAATTTTTCGTCGTAATTTGAGGAGATGCATGGTAAATTTTAGTTATGTTCAAGCTTAGCAATATCTTAATACATATTATTGGCCAGTATATAGACAATGTATGCTGGAATTTTTTTCAAAACTGTTTGACATTAACCCTTCCTTCCGCGGCCTCAAAAGTAGAAATTTAGATTTTTTATTTTTTTATGACAAAATTACGAAAAATTAAGAATTTATTAGTGAATTTCGAAAAAAGCTCATAAAATTAATTATTTTATATTTTAAAACTCATAAAATAGTTATTTTATTATTGTTATGATTTTGCCATGAAAATTTTACGGTGAAAATTTTGAGCTTTGCCCCGAAAAAGAAACGGTTAGAATTATCCAATTTTGAAAAAAATCAGTATATGGAAAAGTTTTACTGTGGTTAGCCATAAGCGAAAATGGTGTCAGCGAACCAGTGTTTTTTAAAGGCGGCTTAGCTGTGAATGCGCAAGTTTAAATAAAATAAATATTAAATATGTATTGATGTTAGCAAAGTTTTAACAAAAAATCTGTTTTTATTTTTCTCAAAAATTCAAAATTCCAACGATTTTACTCAAAGAAGTTTTTTATTATTCATTTTATTTATAAATATTCGTTAACAGAAAACAAACATTTCAGAAAATAAACATTAAAAAAACTTATAACGCTTCTTTATTTAATTATTTTCAAAAGCAATATTTACTACATAAAAGCTAACGTGTGGTGAATAAAATACGAACAAATGCAACGCTGTTGATAAAACAAAAACACATGTCGCTAAAAAAAAACTTATAACGGTTAATGATACTGCGATATCTACTTGTAAAAAATAAACAAAGATTACTTTGGTGAGTTAATAATTAGCGCTCAAAAATGTCACTAAACGAACTGAACCGTAGAAAATTAATTTGTAAATTTTGTAAAGAAAATCCGAACAAAACAAAAAGTGAAATTTTTAATCATTTTAAGGATATGGGTTTCAAAAAAACTTTTATTTACAAGACAATAAACTTGTGCTGAAATAACAAGCCAATTGAAAGAAAGCGTGGATCGGGTCGGAAATGTTGTTTGCAGGACCCCAAAGTTCGGTCCAAACTAAAAAATGAAACCTTAGGTTGCAGTGGAAAATCGTATCGCCAATTGGGAAAAAATATAATTGTGACAAAACACAATTAAAAGGTATTTAGAATCCATGGGAGTCCAAAGAAAGAAGAAAAAACAGCACCATTTACCACAGAAAAGCAACAGAAGGTGATAAAGTGCAGATTACGCGAGCTTTCCAGAAATTACTTTTCTTCCTCATCAGAATACAAATGTGTTATGGATGACGAGTCACATTTTACCGTGGAAGGCAATGAATGGCAGCCAAAACACTATTTTGAATCTTCCACTCACAAAGCACCCGAAAAAGCTAAATTTATTAAAAAAAAACAAAGTTTCCTGGAAAAGTTTTACTGTGGTTAGCCATAAGCGAAAATGGTGTCAGCGAACCAGTGTTTTTTAAAGGCGGCTTAGCTGTGAATGCGCAAGTTTATAATGAGAAATGCTTACCAGCGCTTAGGAATTTTATCGAAAAATATCATCAAGAAGAAAAAATAATTTTTTGGCCGGACCTGGCGTCCTCCCACTACGCGAAACGCACAATAGAGACGTTAAAAAATAATAAAATAGATTTTGTACCAAAAGAAATGAACCCTCCAAATATTCCACAATTGAGACCAATTGAAACTTTTTGGGCTATTTTGAAGAGAAAGGTTTACGCAAATGGATACAGAGCCAAAAATGTCGATTCCTTAATTTTGAAAATCAGAAAGGTGCTAAAAACTTTAAATACAGAGGGAATTCAGCGGTCAATGCGTGAACTACCGAAGAAAATTAGGAAAGCAAATCGCGAGGGAGCAATTTTTTTTTTTTTTTTGTAAATTTTCTTAGTTCTTAGTTATAACAAATAAATAAAAAATAATACAAAAGTGAATAAAAATCACCTGTTTTTTCTAATTTTATATTTGTTCATATTTTATTCACCATACGTTATATTTACTACATTATCCTAATTTAACTAAAATTAAATTTTTCGTCGTAATTTGAGGAGATGCATGGTAAATTTTAGTTATGTTCAAGCTTAGCAATATCTTAATACATATTATTGGCCAGTATATAGACAATGTATGCTGGAATTTTTTTCAAAACTGTTTGACATTAACCCTTCCTTCCGCGGCCTCAAAAGTAGAAATTTAGATTTTTTATTTTTTTATGACAAAATTACGAAAAATTAAGAATTTATTAGTGAATTTCGAAAAAAGCTCATAAAATTAATTTTTTTATATTTTAAAACTCATAAAATAGTTATTTTATTATTGTTATGATTTTGCCATGAAAATTTTACGGTGAAAATTTTGAGCTTTGCCCCGAAAAAGAAACGGTTAGAATTATCCAATTTTGAAAAAAAATCAGTATACATTCTTCATATACTGAGCAATAATATTCATTAATAGTTTTATCAAAAATGAACAGAGTTTTGAAACCGACATGTCGGCAACTGGAATTATCTCACAAAAATTTTGGGATTTATTAGCTAAGATCTTATGTTTTAAGAACATAAAAACATTTTTTTTTGCACTCATCCGGAAAGTTAATATTAAAACAAGTAAGAAAGCGGTATAGTCGGTCAAGCCGACCATACGATACCCTTCACCACTAAGGTCAAAAGTGTTACTTTTCCTGTATAAAGACAAATATTTGCTAAATTTTGCCATCATACAAACATTTTCTCAAAACTTATATACTCAACCTGTTTCCGTCATTTGGACTTATATGAGAGCTAGGGTCAAATGTGGACCGATTATCTCGAAATTTTGCAAATTGATTACAGTTGTTAAAAAAATTATGTATGCAAAAAATAAACTCAAAACTTTCATTATCTTTAGATTTACGAGCGTTTTAGTGATTTTTTGTCTCATTTAGTGCGTTTTTAAAGAAGAGTTTGTATGGGAGCTATGGTCAAATGTGGACCGATTTCAACGAAATTTGATACAGTGATTTAAGTTTACATAAGCAGTATTTGTTTAAAATTTCATGAAAAAATATTGATATTTGTGGCCAATATATCAAGTCCGCGAAGTGGGACCTATGGGAGGTACCATAAATAATGGATCGATTTTGACCAATTTCAATACCCATGGTCCCATTATCAAAAAAATTATCTGTGCCAAATTTCATCAAATTATCTTTGGAATTGCGACCTGTAGTTTGATTACAAGGTTTACATGGGGGTCCAGCCAGACGGACGGACGGACATCGCTAAATCGACTCAGAAAGTGATTCTAAGCCTATTGGTATACTAAAAGGTCTAAGACAAATATGTCTATGTCTAGGGTCTAAGACAAATATTTCTATGCGTTACAAACATCAGCACAAACTTATAATATCCTTTCCACCTATGGTGGTGAAGGGTATAATTACCACATTTTTAGAGTAATTTATTATTATATCTTTTTTAATATTTCTGAAACATTTATCTAAACCAAATTTTTTTTAATGCTCATACACCTGAAGTTGACGGTTCCAATATAAAACTTTTACTTTTAGAAGTCTTAATAAAATCCTTAATCACTTGAAATATCAAAATTTTCTCTTTTAAGCAGTGAGCGCAAAAATAACTAAAAATTATTGAACTTTGAGCACACATTGTAAATAAAGTAAACTACCAAGAGCTTTTATATTTGCAGTTAGTGATGTAGAATTTTATCTACTTTTATATGGTACCAAAGTAAGATCAGCTTTTGAATTAATCGCCATTTTTGAAGGCTTTCGCTTTTCTAATAAGTATGGATCAGATATCTACAATCTATATATTTGATGTTTGTATCTAAAACTAAATCTGCGTAAATAGTAAAAACTTTCAAAAATATTTCTCCCAAATTTTAACCATTAACTTTTCAAATACTTTTAAGTGAATTAAAGAGTCTGAGTGTATTCTTAGAATATAAGGCTTGCACAGATTGAAAGAAGAATACTTTTCAAATATTATATCTGAAGTATTTATCTAATCAATAGCTTTTTAATATAGTAATGAAACGCAATAAATCATATGTTTTTGCAATATTGACGTGATATTCATTCAAAATCTTTATATCTTACGTAATTATATAAAACCAAGAGCATAGAATCTAAGATCGACAAAAAACTACCAAATGTTATTGCCAAAAGTCTTATCTAAATAGGTCCGCTAAATATTCTCATTAAATTAACCATTTGATCGGTCCTCTAACTTTAAATATATGCATTTAAATACGACCTCTCTCAAGGTGCGAAATGTTGTGTAATTTCTGAAATTTTTTTGTATTTCAGTCTACCTCCAAAATGTTTTAGACCCAATATAAAACAAGGTTTTCACTAATTAAAGTATTATTCATATATCGCCAAAAAAATTATATGCATGAGGACATACATGCATTTAAGAGCCGTGTTAATTATTGAGATTTGAAACTTTCTCAGATCAGAAAATCAATATACATAAAACAGTATTTTTGTAGGACTCACCTAAATCAGCTTTCAGAAATATATATATGTACTTGTAATTGTCCAAAGACTCTTTCATTTCAGTGCTTTACTTTTTTAACACCATTGGTGAAGGTTATTTAAGGTGGGGCATAACGTATGGTGAATAAAATACGAACAAATATAAAATTAGAAAAAACAGGTGATTTTTATTCACTTTTGTATTATTTTTTATTTATTTGTTATAACTAAGTGTTAAAGAAAATTTACAAAAAAAAAAAATTTGCTCCCTCGCGATTTGCTTTCCTAATTTTCTTCGGTAGTTCACGCATTAACCGCTGAATTCCCTCTGTATTTAAAGTTTTTAGCACCTTTCTGATTTTCAAAATTAAGGAATCGACATTTTTGGCTCTGTATCCATTTGCGTAAACCTTTCTCTTCAAAATAGCCCAAAAAGTTTCAATTGGTCGCAATTGTGGAACATTTGGAGGGTTTATTTCTTTTGGTACAAAATCTATTTTATTATTTTTTAACGTCTCTATTGTGCGTTTCGCGTAGTGGGAGGACGCCAGGTCCGGCCAAAAAATTATTTTTTCTTCTTGATGATATTTTTCGATAAAATTCCTAAGCGCTGGTAAGCATTTGTCATTATAAACTTGCGCATTCACAGCTAAGCCGCCTTTAAAAAACACTGGTTCGCTGACACCATTTTCGCTTATGGCTAACCACAGTAAAACTTTTCCCGGAAACTTTGTTTTTTTAATAAATTTAGCTTTTTCGGGTGCTTTGTGAGTGGAAGATTCAAAATAGTGTTTTGACTGCCATTCATTGCCTTCCACGGTAAAATATAACTCGTCATCCATAACACATTTATATTCTGATGAGGAAGAAAAGTAATTTCTGGAAAGCTCGCGTAATCTGCACTTTATCACCTTCAGTTGCTTTTCTGTGGTAAATGGTGCTGTTTTTTTCTTCTTTCTTTGGACTCCCATGGATTCTAAATACCTTTTAATTGTGTTTTGTCACAATTATATTTTTTTCCCAATTGGCGATACGATTTTCCACTGCAACCTAAGGTTTCATTTTTTAGTTTGGACCGAACTTTGGGGTCCTGCAAACAACATTTCCGACCCGATCCACGCTTTCTTTCAATTGGCTTGTTATTCCAGCACAAGTTTATTGTCTTGTAAATAAAAGTTTTTTTGAAACCCATATCCCTAAAATGATTAAAAATTTCACTTTTTGTTTTGTTCGGATTTTCTTTACAAAATTTACAAATTAATTTTCTACGGTTCAGTTCGTTTAGTGACATTTTTGAGCGCTAATTATTAACTCACCAAAGTAATCTTTGTTTATTTTTTACAAGTAGATATCGCAGTATCATTAACCGTTATAAGTTTTTTTTTAGCGACATGTGTTTTTGTTTTATCAACAGCGTTGCATTTGTTCGTATTTTATTCACCACACGTTAGCCGAATATAGCACTCTTACTTGTTTATTTATTTATTTACAGAGTTACCCTAACAGACTTATATAAGAATCTTACAGTATAAATACAATTATAGTTGATGATAAAAGAAAATAGTTTTAACATAAAAAATGATTAACAATTCAGAAAAGTAGTAATATTTCGCTTAATTTCATTAATGGGTGGTCAGCGTTTGCAAAGTTTGTGAGGAAGGCTTTAATTTTTATTAGATGATAATAACGAGTTGGACGACTGGGAACGTTAAAAGTAATATTATTAGTAATAATTCAGAATGAGTATTTTTTTTAATTAGGTTCAGTAGAAATGTTACATTCAGCATAATACATCGGCTTGTGTTTGTGAGTTTAATCAAAGCTAGTCTGCACTCGTAAGATAGTAAATTAATTCTAGGAATCCAATTTAGGTCTCGCAAACAGAAAAGCAAAAACTGTTCCTGGATTGATTCAATACGATGGACATAGACGTTGTAGGACGGATCCAAAATAACTGATCCGTATTCCAGAATTGGTCTTACATTTAATTTGAATTTTATGTAGTTGCAAATATCATCGACGGATGTATCAAAGTCAAGACGGGAGATGAAAATGGACTTTCGTGGAGGAGCAGAAGAAAAATTGGTTTCAGGACCAGTGATAGTGTTGGACGAAGTTGAGGCATGGTTAGTTACTGATTGACAATGCAGAAATATGATAGGTGAAAGCTTAAGAAGCAGGAGTGTTGGAATTTGACGTAACTGAAATATTCTGGTTTTGAGAAGGGACATTAGGAGACGGATAATTTTGTGGAGCATAAATTGTTATGGGTTTTTGCTGACTACATTGTAGATTTTCAGGGATAGTTGAACAAGGAACTGAAGATAGTAAGGCAGAGTCCGATGAGAAAGTTGGAATTTGCCTAACGCTAGCTGGAATTTGTGGCTGAGGTGAAGTTTGAGCTGTAGAAGTAGATGGAGTAGAAGGTTGTAAACCTATCGGATCTAAATCGACAGTATTGATGATTCTTCAAATGCGAAAAATTTAGCTTCTTTTCATACTCTGGTTCGTTTACTTTCGATAACAGAAAGAAATGATTTTATTACGTGCTTAACTAATCTTTTCGTGTTTTGCGAATGGATGGGAACTCCAAATTGATTTCGGTAAAAGAAGCAGTTAATTGTATCTCCATAAACTGTTTTTAAATTATGACTTTACCTGATGCAAGTATTTCAGAAGTTTCTTCAAAATCAGATTTTTTAAATACTGATTGAAATTAAATTGTAAACAAGGTGGTTTAGTAATGCTACCAACCAATCATTCCAATTTATCATATCTTTTAAGGATTCACATTCGAACAATATTTTTGGAATATTGAATTATCGAATCATCAATGTGCCAACTTTGTTAATTGTTCTGAGGGGTCGGTTTGAGTAACATAGAGTCTTAAAATTGTTGATGCTGTCGTCAACCAACGCCAAAAATTTAGTAATCCAGTCTTTACTGGCTACATGGCTATTAAAATTTCCACCGTCTACGGCATTGACAAACATACAATCAAATATTTTTGGTCTACGTCCCAACTGCCAACATTTTCGAACATTTCGCCCATAGATATCGGCGCAAAATCAGAAATTGGCTTTGAGTAAATGAAATTTCTAAATATATACATAATACATACCGTCACCTAAAAGACGAAATAAGTTTTCAAAAGTTTACAGGAGAAGAAAAAACTTAAGAGGTTTCCAATTTTTCCCGGCCATGACATTATAATTGAAAAATCAAAAATTTGTATACATATTGATCATGTTAAAAGAACATAAAATTTTTCAGTTTTTACCGTTTTATGCGTACAATGCACAGTGGTACAAATGAGTTTTTTTTTTTTGGTATTAGCTCTTTAACGAAATTTGGAACATCAGTAGATGTTCGTTGTCAAAGTCGTGATTGGATGTGTTGTATTGTGGCTCTCGCTTTTGTAATAAATTCTTTTGTAACATTGTTTGTTAATCTATTAAAATATAAAAAATAAATAAAGTGTATTTTTCGTACTATATAGACAAGTTATTTTATCATAAATCTTAAAATCTGTGCTTTAAAACTCAATTAAAAAACTCAATTTCGTCTATTTTATAAACATAAATAAAAATACCAACAACAAACAATAAAAGCAGCTGTTGCAGTTTTAAGTACACTGGTTGTTAATCGTTGCTTTAAATTAAATTTTTGTTAGCCATTTTTTTCCGTTAATTTAAATTTGTTTATTACATTTACACTCCTGCTAAATTGAATAAAGGAACAAATTTACTTTGATCATGGATTGCTCAAATACTAATTGCAACATTACCGATAATGGTCGTATGATCTCATGTTGGTTGTGCTTAAGAAGTTATCATTTAAAATGTGCGAGTGTTAAGCCTCGTGATGCATATGCGGTTTCCGATCCTGATAAATCCCTCCAATGGACTTGTCGTTGCAAGCAAATAAATTTGGACTTTTATAAATTTTTCAGGATATATCATCACCCAATACCAGCAATAACATTTCCATCAATCCCAACTGTTGTGAATGCCATTGACAATCGTGTTTCCTATCCATCGTCGTCTCAAAACTTGATACATACACAAAATACGGCTTTATTGGATATCGATAATGGATCGACTACAACTTTTTTAACTCCTTTAACTTCACAAGAAAATAATTCCTCAATAATACCCCCGGCTGATCCTAGTTCCAAATCCGCTACGTGCAGTTGCACCTAAAAAAACTGTATTTATTTCACGTTTGGCAAGTGATACTTCATCGAATGATGTAGATTACTACATAAGATCTAAAGTCGGTCCAAATGCTGATGTTAATATATATATATATATCTCTTCATTTAAAATTACTGTTTCTGATGATATTTTTAAACTTATTTTCGATGCAAACTTCTGGCCTAAAAATACTTTAGTTCGTGAATATGTATATAAGAAAAGACAACAAACAAATAATGTTGGCGTTCTTCCCCATCGTGAGCAGATTAACCCAAAAAGCTAGTCAACATCTCTGTGCGCTCGATTTCTCTTTGTTATCAAAATGTTCGTGGCTTACGTACAAAACTGTCAAAATTATATAAAAATAGTTTTAACCTTGATTACCAGATTATCGTATTTACTGAAACATGGCTTAACGATACATTTCTTAATACTGAAATCTTATGCAGCAATTGCAACATTTTTCGTCTTGATCGGTGTACCTACGGTGGCGGAGTTTTAATAGCGGTTTCCATTAATTTACCCTCTAAACTTCTAGAAACTAACTCATCAGCTAGCATTGAATTTATTGCTGAAGCACAAAAGAATAATAGTAACGTGTTCGTATATTCCTCCATCTTCCCCGCACTTTTTATACATGCAGCATGCCGAAGCAATCAAATCTCTTGCTCGATTTGTTCATGAAAATGACTCCCTTATAATCACGGGTGACTTTAATATGCCTTCAATAACTTGGAATTACCTGCCAGATGAGAAATACTTCATTCAAACCCAACTAAATGAGAATTTTGTAAACTTTTTTAACATATTGCATGATATGGGTCTTTTCCAAATAAATGGTATACTGAATGATTTCTCGAAAATTGTTGTGAAAATCTTAAACGTTCTTCTCCAATTACTCTCCCTGAAGATCGATACCATCCTAGTTTGGAATTAGCAATAACGATTCCAACAGATCAATTTGTTAAACCAACTTATTGAAGATACAGACTGGAATGATTTATTAGCAACTGCATCAAATTTTACAGCTTCTTTTCACCAATTATTTGAAATTTTTTACAACAAAATATATTGGTATATGGATTTGTGTATTCCAGAACAAATATTCAAACCTTTAGCTGGACCACCCTGGAACACAAGACAATTAATTCAAGCAAAAAACAAAAAGAATAAATCTTATAAGAAATTTAAACGATCTGGATCATCCGCCGACTATTTTAAATATTCTACAGATAGAGCATTTTACACCTGTTTAAATAATTTGTGTTTAAGCGTTATTTAAGCAAAATTAAAAACAATTTGAAACATGATCCTAAATATTTTAATAAATTCATTAACTCTCAAGAAAAAATCGACTGGTTATCCTGCCTCTATAAAATTTAAACAAGCTGAATACAGTGAAAATATAATTATTTGTAACATGTTTGCTGATTTTTTCGCGTCTACGTATTCAGGTGCATCTTATGATTCTTCTATTGATTATCCACATTTATTGACGGAAAATCTAAATATATCAATACCATACTTGGATTTAGAAACTGTTTCAAATGGCTTAAAAAAACTTAAATTCTCTTATACCCATGGATCCGACAAAGTTCCCAGCAGTATATTAGTGAAATGCTTCGATGCCTTATGTACTCCATTAACACTTCTGTTTAATATTTCAATTAAAAATGGATATTTACCGAATATTTGGAAGAAATCGTATATTGTCCCTTTTTTCAAATCGGGCAATAGAGAAGACGTCGAAAATTATCGTGGAATCGCAAAACTTAGTGCAATACCAAAACTTTTTGAAAAATTAATTACTGATAACTTAAATTATCAAGTATCGAACTTAGTATCTCCGTACCAGCACGGATTTCAAAAAGGTTGTTCCACAACTACCAATCTTTTGCAATTCACTTGTGCTGTGTTTCGTGGCTTTTTTCTGGGAAAACAAACTGATGTGATTTACACCGACTTTAGCAAAGCATTTGATAAAGTAAACCATAAACTCCTTATTAGAAAACTACAATCGATGGGATTCTCAAAACTCTTAATAAATTGGTTATGCTCATATTTATCAGACAGGTCTCAAAACGTGATTATTGGTAACTTTATTTCCAAAAATATAAAAGTATTATCTGGAGTACCGCGGGGTAGCCACTTTGGACCGCTGCTATTTTTACTGTTCATTAATGACATGCCCGTTGTAATAAAATCTTCAAATATTTTAATGTATGCTGACGACGTGAAATTGTTTTTAAGTTACGATCAATTACACAGCACAACAAAATAAAAAAAATTTCATGTGCTCTTAAAACCACTATACAATTTTGATGTATCATGACTACCTTTGTACAAAAATGGTTAAATTTTCAAATTCTATGGCAAAATTTAAAATTTTTTTTTTTTTTTTTAAATTGCAATTTTTTTAGACGTTTCTTCAAATAATTAATGATAACTCAAAAACTACTAGTCCGATATTAATAAAATAAAATCAGAAAAAAATAAATGGCTTTAATTTTGCAAAAACTGAAAATTTGACAATTTTTTTCGATTTAAACGCTATTTTTCAGATTTAGGGCCTATGCACTACGTGTTAACGTTGTCCAATTCGACTAAAATTTTGTGGGTGGAAGTTTCTCACCAAATCTCACAATAATCCACCCCTTGAAATTGGGAAATTTATTTTTTTTTCATACATTTGAAAACCCGCTGTAATGCGTATATCAAGCAAAAAACAAAAATTTTGTGAAAATAAGGGAATTCACTAAATTGTGAATAAATTCGAAAAAAAAAATCAATCGATTTGTATGGTCGATATCTCATTTTGTTGCTATTATATGTCGCTATGCGATAAAATAATAAATCTGGAAGTTTTTTGCCGTTTTCGATTTTTCATGATTTTTTCAAAACGAACATTTTTGCCATTTTTACGTAAAAAATATATTTTTTTCCTAAGTTTTTTATTATAACTCCGATACTATTGATCCGATTGAAACGTGATATATAGACGAATTAAAGGCTATGTAAATCTTAATTTTTCTGATTTTATTTTAATAATATCGGACTAGTAGTTTTTGAGTTATCATTAATTATTTGAAGAAACGTCTAAAAAAATTGCAATTTAAAAAAAAAAATTTAAAAAAAAGTCTTGCCATAGAATTTAAAAATTTTACCATTTTTGTACTAAGGTAGCCATGATACATCAAATGTATATAGTGGTTACTTGAGCACATTTTTGCTGTTGACCTGTGTTATCAGACCATCAACATCTTCAAAAAGACTTGGACTCATTTTATAATTGGTGCACCAAGAATCTAATGGAACTTAATTAAAAAAAATGTAAAGTTATGCGCTTTGCAAGAAGTAATCCAATAATTGTTGATTATCGCTTGGGAAATCATAAACTCGATTTAGTAGAAAATTTCATGGATTTGGGAATACTGTATGACCCTAAATTAACCTTTACACCGCATATTACTTTAATAATAAATAAAGCCAGGGGCGTGTTTGGCTACATAAAACGATGGTCAAAGAATTTAATGAACCATACATAGCTTAAACTTTATATATGTCTCTCGTGCGGCCTATTCTTGAATATGGTTCGATAATTTGGGATCCAATTTATGGAATTCACTCAAATGCTATTGAATCGGTGCAAAAGCAATTTCTCCTTTTTTGCCTCCGGGGATTACGTTTCGACCCCCGTAATTTACCACCATATCCTGCTCGTCTAGCTCTTATTAAGCTTCCAACACTAACAAGCCGCAGAACCATGATAAATATTTCATTTACTATAAATGTCATTAATGGTGTCACATGCTCTGGTTTTTTGATAAATGAAATTCTTTTCTACGTTCCCCAACGCCCTACCCGAAATTTTATTCCATTGTCGCTGAAATTTTTAAGACAAAACTACGCTGATGCTGATCCACTTAGAAGGATGTGTAACACGTTTAATCAGTTTTATAGTTTTATTGATTTTTCATAAGATTTTAATCTTATAAAACAAAATATTTTAAATCATTTAAATTCATAGTACTTGCTGAATGTGTTGTAAAATGTTATATATATGAATCTAAATTTTTGTAAATGTCTGCAAGGAATTGACTCCATAGACAATAAATAAATAAATAAATAAAAAAAGAAGTTAGGTTTTCAGAGCAACATTTAAGGACACATCTATCTGTAGCACAGTGGGCTCTACAGTGGATAAAGTTGCCCACCTCGGGTATGTAAAACCTTTGGGTGGGTATAACTTTCCAAAATTTCTACATTTTCGAAAATTTCTTAGAAAACTTAAGAAAAATCATGCTTACTGTACTATATTACCTCTTATAGTTTAGATATATTTGACTCTAAAATTTTCATTTTTCATTTTTTGGAATGACTTCTGAGATTTTTTTGGCTTATAAACAATGTGTAATGTATAATTATGTAACTTTTTGACATTACACTGTAATTTTTTCGCAAAAATCTCTAAAAGTGAACAAGGTATTATGGCCATTTTTGGACACAGTATATACCAATTGAGCCGCCGTGGTATAGCAGGGTAGTCATCCGCCTATCATACCAGAGGTCCCAAGTTCAAACCCGGCCAGACTCACTTGAAAAAATAAATTTTCAAAAAAGCGGCTGTTCACTTTATAACCCAGCTAGCCATTGGTCATTGAGTATTAGGCTATGTAAAAGTTCTGTAACTAATTCATTCGCCATTCGGAGTCGAAGTTAAAACGTAAGTCCCTGTCAATGAATCTAAAAAAAATAGAATCGGATGCAGCTCATTGTCTAAGCTGTTCCAATTGGAATGTTGGGTAGTGTCCCAGAAAAACTGAAAGTCGTTGTACGAAAAGACGTACCAGACGTACCCAAATTTGTTACATTTGACCCCAATAATCCAAATCAGGGGTACTCAACGGGAGAACATCTTAAAATTATGTGTTTGTGGTTTTACATGTGTTAGTGGAAAAATAACCTTATGCAGCGTTACCGATGAAATGTAAATCGAACAAAAAATGCGTTAAAAGTAAAACCATGGTATGAATACACAGAAATTTTACCATCGGCAATACAGGCTGAATAATTTCATGTGTGTTTGTTGTTGTATTTAAGAAATCTGAGCGACATCAACCTCCTTCGTTGAAAGCAGCAAAGAGACTAAGTAAAATATTATTGTTTTCCTTTCTCACTTATTGGAATTTGATTACAGTTCGTGTTATGTCTGTGAATATATGTTAAAAAGCCGATTAGTACTCGGCTCCTGAGTGCAAAGGCTGAGTAAGGCTGATCCAAATGAAAAGCTTCATTCAATTCAGATATCGGGAATCGTGCCGATTTGACGTCAAAGTTTAGACATCTCTGTTATATGGGAAAACTAAGAGGTTTCTTTAGATCGTCATAATGTTTCTACTTAGAATATGTTTTTAAATACATTTTTAAAAAACATGATACAGATAACAAAATGAGCTTTCCAACGAGATATATGTCATTAATATCGGTTGAAAGGTTTCCTAATTATTAGGGGTTTCCCAAAATATTTTACGTCTTTGAAGACGCTCCTGAACATATGCAATAAAAAAATGTAATATTTTTAATAAATTTTAAACAGTTTGACTGTTTTACTTTTTTGAGACCTCAGATATTTATTTATCCATTAATGTTAAGTCACTTTTGCATAGGACGAAAAAAATATTTTTTTTCATACCGTTTTCAAAACTGCTTTTGGCTTAAATGCAGTTTATTCAAGTCGCAGATATTGAGCCCAAACTCCTAGGGCTAATAGAACTTATTATTGTGAGTCGAATTTTGGTCGGTGTGACCTGGTTTCCAAGATATAGGCCTCAAAAGTTTGAACGTAAAATGCGTTTTTTGCCGACATTTCTTGACTGATTTCAATGATCTTAGTGTCATTGGAAAGGTAATAAAAATGTCTTTTTGATAGCATCAAAATTTGATCCCAACAAAATTCAAATCAAAAATATTTTTATTATTATCATATATTTGTAACCCTATATTATGATTTTCAATAATTTTATTGCAATATAGTAATATTTCTGAAATATGGTAACACTGTTTTGTGACTCCATTTTGATTGGTTTATTTAAAAAAAATTTATGTCATATCTGCACACTTATGTATATGATGGAAGACTTATTTTACACAAAAAATTCAAAATTATTTTCAAAAAACTCAAAATTATTTTCAAAAAATGAAAAATCGCGCGATTTTTTGAAAATAATTTTTCGCCTGCGGCGCTTTCCACATTTTACCAAAATTAAAAATTATTTTCAAAAAATCGTGCGATACATATTGCCATATTGCAGAAAAATGCAACAAGTGCAAACAGTGTTACCATTTTATCAACTTTTTATATATACAATTTTGGAGGTCCATAACCTCCATAACGGCTTGTAACCACATTTTTCATTTAAAATTTTTTGTTCAAAATCATCAATTCTTCCTTCTTATTTTTTTAGACCGGCCACATACGTTGAAAACATTTAAATATAACTTACATCTTGAAAACTTTACAGGTTCATAACTCGAAAACTAGGCCTCGCCGACAATTTTTTTATTTAACTTTTTCTGCTCAAAATCACCCATTCTCTCCCCTAAATTTTTTTTTTTTTTAGACCGACTTGAATAAACTGCATTTGTTCCCGATATATCTAACGGCTTAGCCGTATCTGCGACTTACAGTTAAAGGATTTGGACCAAAACCCAATTTTTCATTAAAGTTATAAGCACTTGAATTGTTATATATTAGCCGTTTTTATAAACAGAACTATAACACAGCACAACAAAATAAAAAAAATTTCATGTGCTTTTAAAACCACTATACAATTTTGATGTATCATGACTACCTTTGTACAAAAATGGTAAAATTTTTAAATTCTATGGCAAGATTTAAAATTTTTTTTTGTTTCAATTGCAATTTTTTTTAGACGTTTCTTCAAATAATTAATGATAACTCAAAAACTACTAGTCCGATATTATTAAAATAAAATCAGAAAAATTAAAAATTTACATAGCCTTTAATTCGTCTATATATCGAGTTTCAATCGGATCAATAGTATCGGAGTTATAATAAAAAACTTAAGAGAAAAATATAATTTTTACATAAAAATGGCAAACATTTTCGTTTTAAAAAAATCATTAAAAATCGAAAACGGCAAAAAAATCGATCGATTTTTTTCGAATTTATTCATAATTTAGTGAATTCGCTAATTTTCACAAAATTTTAGTTTTTGCTTGATATACTATAATGCGTATATCAAGCAAAAACTAAAATTTTGCGGGTTTTCAAATGTATGAAAAAAAAAATTCCAATTTCAAGGGGTGCATGTCGGATTATTGTGAGATTTGGTGAGAAACTTCCACCCACAAAATTTTAGTCGAATTGGACAACGTTAAGACGTGTCGCATAGGCCCCAAATCTGAAAAATAGCGTTTAAATCGAAAAAAATTGACAAATTTTCAGTTTTTGCAAAATTAAAGCTTTTCTGGTTCTTAGTGCAAACGCTTTGATTTTTCCAATAAGCTACATGTCTTTAAAATCGGTTAAACATTTTTCGAGTTATTACAATTTTCACTGGCCATTACATGTCCTTGAGGACTTGCGGAAGACAATTTACAAAAACATTTTACTTAGTTTAAAATTTTTTATTTTTTTCTTTTAAAACATACAAGTCAAAACACTGGAAGAGAAAACAATGGCCTTATAGGGAAACACAAGATCCAGGTATGTCGAATATTATAAATGTACCTCTGGTGCCCCGAGATCGCATCATATTACCCCCTCTTCACATTAAACTTGGTCTGATGAAACAATTTGTTAAAGCACTTAACAAAGATGGTGAATGTTTCCAGTATATTTCAAGGAAGTTTCCAAGTTTGAGTATTTGACGGCCCACAAATTCGCAAATTGGTCAAAGATACCGATTTTCTCAGTTCAATGTCAGAAACTGAGAAAAATGCATGGGATTTCGAAATAACAAGGATGAGGATTATGTTGCGCACGTTGAAGAGATGTTAACTCACTTCCAGAATCTTGGATGCAACATGAGCATCAAGTTACATTACCTTCACAGTCACATTTTTATATTATATATTATTATATGCCTTCGGCAAGTCCTCAAGGACATAATGGCCAGTGCAAATTGCAGTAACTCGAAAACTGTTTACCCGATTTTAAAGATATGTAGGTTATTGGAAATCTCATTGTGTTTGCCCTAAGGACCAGGATCTACTTTTTTGCAAAATAAATAGCATTAATTTTGCAAAAACTTGCAAATTATAACATTTTTCCGATATAAACTTGATTTGTCAGCTTAAGGACCTGGGCGACACGTGTTAGCGTTGTCCAATTCGACTAAAAGTTTGTGGGTGAAAGTTCCTCACCAAATCTCACAATAATCCGACCGGCACTCCTTGAAATTCTAAAATCTATTTTTTTTTTCACACATTTGAAAAACCCTGTATACGTATATCAAGCAAAAATATAAAATTTTGTGAAAATGAGTGAATTCACTTAATTGTGAATAAATTCGAAAATAATCAATTATGGTCGACATCTCGTTTTGTTGCTATTATTTGTGACTTTGCGACAGAATAATGAATCTGAACATTTTTTTTTTCTATTTTTCATGATTTTTTTAAAACAAAAATTTTTGCCATTTTTATGTAAAAAATATATATTTTTTTTTTAAATTTTTTATTATAACTCTGATACTATTGATCCGATTGAAACGCGATATATAGACGAAGTAGTTTTTGAGTTATCATTAATTATTTGAAGAAACGTCTAAAAAAGTAGCAATTTAAAAAAAAAAAAATCTTGCCATAGAATTTAAAAATTTTTACCATTTTTGTACTAAGGTAGCCATGATACATCAAATGTATATAGTGGTTACTCGAGCACAGTTTTGCTGTTGCCCTGTGTAATTATTATTGTTTCGATTGGCAGAAATAGATATGTGAACTTTGGTTGGAATCGGATGTCATTAACCCCATTATGATATATATATATATATATATATATGTATATATATATATTATATATTATATATATATATATATATATATATATATATATATATATATATATATATATATATATATAATATATAATATATATATACATATATATATATATATATATATATATATATATATATATATATAACTATAAATTTTCTGTAAAACATGGAGGAGGCAGCGTAATGGTTTGGACTTGTGAAGAAGAAGTTGCAAGTACAGAGATACACTTGAGACCCAAATATTGCCACAGTATGGAATATGCCACTTCGATGGGTGTCTGAATACGATAACGATGCGAAACACACATCAACGTTGGTCAAGGAGGTTTATTAAGACAATGGGATTCAAGTTCTTCATTTGCCGTCCAAATCACCCGACTTGAATACCATTCAAAACCTTTTTGGAATACTCAAAAGAGAGGTAGCCGGAAAAAGGTTCAAAAGTAAAAGTGTGTTTTCAAGAATTGAAATCAGAGTGGGAAAAAATTTTAAACAGTACGATAAACAAACACAATTACATCTTTGCCCCGTAGATATGCGGATGTCATCAAAAACTGTGATTATACACGAAGTACTGAATTTGTTGCTTTTGTTTTGCATAGCTTCATAAGAGGAACAATTTGTTTTTATCAATTTCTAAAAATTTGTTAATTTAATTTGTTAATTTTTTTTTGTATTTTTAATTTACACGAAAAAATATGAAATTTATACAGTTTGTCAAGTAATTGTTTGCATTTAAAAAAATATTGAAAATGCAATTTAAATTTAGAAAATTAAACACAAAATCGTTTAAATTTGTTTCTTTTATTTAACACATACCGTTAATGTAATTGTTTACTACAAAAAGTCGTAAAAAATTGAAATAAATACATGCATTGCAACAACAACAATAAAAAAGAAATATACCAAATTTAATAGGCGTCAAATAAATGTTTGCGCAATGAGTAAAAATAACACCAAATGTTCTTATTTACCGTTATATTTTTGATTTTATAATATTTTTTGAGTGTTATCCAATGAAATTAAAGTTATAAAAAGTATTATAAAAAAATTGTGCATTAGTTGTCCTAAATTTAAAAAAAATGTCTGGAAAATTAATTTCGAAAGGCGTTATAGAATTTGCGTATTTCCATCACTATAAGGGCAAATCCGCTAGGGAAATCGCTAAAATGTTCTCCCGTATGGTTAGGACATCAGATCCCGTACTAACAGCCGGTTCACAAAACTTTCATACGTTAGAAGGCAATCGAATACTAGCCTAATGGTTAAGCTCTAATTTGAGTTCATTTTCTTTTTTCGTTTGGAAGTAAAAGCTTCGTAATGAAATATCAAATAATAGTATTGCCATGATATATTTTATTACTTTTCTGAAAGCTTTTCCTGTAAAACTTAAAACTTTTGTAAAATGATGTTAACCCCAAAATTAAATAAATCAAAAATAAATAAAAACAAAAAATAAAAAAATTTAACTTTTTTTCAAAATTAAACATTTTTTCAATGATGTTCTGGGTATGAGAAAGATAAGCAAAAAGTAAAAAAGTTCGGGGCTTAGGAACAAGTTCCCTGATTTCGATAGACCGGATTCCAAAGTAACTAGAAACGATAGAACATTGTGACACTCCAGTGGCTCAATAGAGTTGCATACCGACGAGCACGTTCACCATTTCCTACACTCGGTCGAGTAGCTCTTACAACGATAGTAGCTCTTACAATCGATAGAAAAGTGTGACACTCCAGTGGTTCAATAGAGTTGGATACCATGCTGTCATCAATTAGCACTTTCGCCCTCTCTTGCACTCTTACATAGACCCTATTCCGAAAAATGTATTGCGTACCGGTGAAATACAACTCTTACGTATGGGCAGGTGCTTCAAAGTTTATTTTGGAACTTCTTGATAGAGTACAGGAGAGAGCAAAAGCACTCATCGGTAACAGTAGGTTATCCAACTCTATTGTTATGTTGTTACTACTTTGGAATGTGCTTTAACAAAATCAGGAAACTCGTTTTCGATACATGAACTTTCTTACGCAATACACGTCTATCTGTTAGAGCTCATCCTTTCGTAGTCGACTGACCAATAGACAGACGATACTCTACAGATAGACGATATGGTAGCCGTACAGTTCTTATGTAGAATTTGCTTCCCGCAGAAGTTTTTCCAACCAGTTGCAATATAGGGAATTTTAAATCAAATGTTTACATACACTACCTATTCCCCCTCCCACAACCTTTTCCCTCTCCCACAACCTTTGCCTAGTTTCAACACAATGCATTGTACTGTGTTCAGGTCCTAAACAAAAAAAATAAATAACCGTTTTTTTTGTTTCCCAGGCGATTAGAATTTTTTAATTGCCTGATTTGACATTTACTTTCGTCTATACATTTCATTTACGAACCAAAATTTTAAAAGCTCTTTCTCATTTCACTCAAAAAAAAATTTCAAAAACCAAAAGTTCAATTTTTTCGTAAGTTGACGTACAATTTGAAAAAATTGTAGTTTCAAAAACAGGCTGTAAAACTAAAGGAATATTGGAATTAAAAAGGTAATCTTGCAGCCCAAAATAATATACAATATGAATTAAGAGTAAAATTAATAAAACCGTCTGGAAAAAGTGGCACTCCAGCACTAGGGGCTTACCTCCTAAGTGAAAAATGATCATGGGCTATGTGTATCCCAAGAAGTAATCCCAAATATACCGGTAAACCTGAAATATTCATCTACAGTGGCTAGGAAAAGTATACTGCTATCAACGCAAAATATTAAAAATCTCTTCAAGTTTTCTACAGGGCACTTAACTCGGCTTCCAAACTTTTGGGGATCCATCATGACAATACAACATCATTTTAGCATGACTAGAGAACAAAATGTACACTAATACTAATTCTAAGTGCAAAATAGAAAGCATGAAGTAATTTTCAGTATTTTATGTTGAAAGAAGTATATTTTTCCTAGCCACTGTAGATGAATACCTCAGCACTAGGGGCTTAAGTCCGCTTTTCCTAGAAGGCTTTTATAATTATACCCTTCACCACCATAGATGGAAAGGGTATTATAAGTTTGTGCTGATGTATGTAACGCATAGTAACATTTGTCTTAGACCCATCTTTTAGTATACCAATAGGCTTAGAATCACTTTCTGAGTCGATTTAGCGATGTCCGTCCGTCCGTCTGGCTGGTCGGATGGCTGGCTGGACACCCATGTAAACCTTGTAATCAAACTACAGGTCGCAATTCCAAAGATAATTTGATGAAATTTGGCACAGACCATGGCTATTGAAATTCGTCAAAATCGGTCCATTATTTATGGTACCTTCCATAGGTCCCACTTTCCGGAATTGATATATTGGCCACAAAAATCAATATTTTTTCATGAAATTTTAAACAAATACTGCTTACGCAAACTTAAATTACTGTACTAAATTTCGTTGAAATCGGTCCACATTTGACCATAGCTCCCATACAAACTCTTTTCTCAAAACGCACTAAATGAGACAAAATTCACAAAATTTTAAGTTTATTTTTTGCATACATAATTTTGGTAACAACTGTAATCAATTTGCCGAGATAATCGGTCCTTATTTGACCCTAGCTCTCATATAAGTCCAAATGATGGAAACAGCTTAAATATATAAGTTTTGAGAAAATGTTTGTGTGATGGCAAAATTTTGTAAATATTTGTCTTTATATAGGAAAAATAACACCTTTGACCTTAGTGGTGAAGGGTATCGTATGGTCGGGCTTGACCGACTATAGCACTTTCTTACTTGTTTTACTTTAAATTTGTATTGTTTTATATTTTGGACTGCATTGTTACTCTTTTAATTTCAATATTCCTCCACTTTAAGCACGGGATATGATGTCCTAACCATACGGGAGAACATTTTAGCGATTTCCCTGGTGGATTTGCACTTATAGTGATGGAAATACGCTAATTCTATAAAGCCTTTCATAATTAATTTTGCAGGCATTTTTTTTAAATATAGGACAACTAATGCACACATTTTATATCCTTCACCAATAGGTGAAAGGGTATTATAAGTTTGTGATTCCGTTTGTAATTTTTTTATTAGTGATCGTAGACCCCATAAAATTATACCGATCGACTCAGAATTGGGAGGAGAATCGATTAAGCGATGTCCGTCTGTCTGTCTGTCTGTCTGTCTGTCTGTCTGTCTGTCCGTCTGTCTGTCTGTTGAAATCAAGTTTCTGAAGCCCCTGGAGGATGGACTTACATAAATTATATATCAGATTTTAGGAAATTCTCCCGCAATGAACGCTATTAAATTTCATTAAAATCGGCTTATTAACACCGAAAATATCGAAAAAATACCAAAAATTAGACGAAAATTTTAAAATCTTTGATTGAAATACACTTTTAAATAACAAGAGAAAAAAGATACTCCTGGTGTACATGTGATAATATGTTATATCAGATTGTAGGAAATAGTTTCCCAAAGTACTCTGTAAAATTTAATCAAAATCGGTCCATAAACAACTGAGATATCGCCAAAACACTGAATTTGATGTATCGCAAATTGCCCAAAGTTCGCATTAGAGAATGTTTGTTGAAAAAATGAAATGCAGAAATAGGAAAAACCATCCTCCTTTAGCACGGACCTACATAAATTTTATATCAGATTTTAGGAAATTCCCCCGCCAAGCACTTTATTAAATTTAATCAAAAGCGGTCCATAATCAATTGAGATATCGCCATAACACTACATTTGATGTACAGCAAATTGCCCAAAGTACGTGTCTAAGAAATTTTGTTTACATTTTGTAAGTATTGTTTCAGCGATATCTCAGGTGTTTATGGACCGATTGTGATGAAATTTGACATCGTTCTTTGTGTGAGGATTTTCTAAATCTGATATATAAACTCCACAAATCTGATTATGAATACCATTCAAATTGTACCGATCAACTCAGAATCGGCAGGAGTATCGATTTCGCAACCTCAGTCCGTCCGTCTGTTTGTCTGTCTGTCCGTCTGTCCGTCTGTTTATTTGTCCGTCCGTCCGTCTACCTGTCTGTAATTTTTTATTGTTGTAGTCAAGTTTTTGGAGCTCCTGTTTTGTCGATATCTCAGGTGTTTATTTTGATGAAATTTAATAGCGTCCTTCGCAGGGGATTACCTAAATCCTGATGCATTCGGTAATTTGTGGTAGATATAATTTAGCGTTTAAGCGATGGTGTTTTGATCGACAATGATAAAATTCAGGGTGGGACAATATCCTAAAATTTTGTGTAAAATCCAGGAGCTCCACAAATCTGATTTTAGCAGACAGAGACTCTGCATTAATCTTAATTTTGTGTCTGACTTTTGAACATCTTATATTCTTAAACGAGCAATAATTGTATATATATATATATATATATATATATATATATATATATATATGTAGAATGGCTATATCGAAAACGGCTCTAACGATTTTGATAAAATTTGGACAATGGGTATCTTTTTTGATGTATAGGTCGAAGAAGAAGGGACTTTTGGAACTTTTACCTCTAAGAGGGTAAAAACGGGTAAAAAGGGGAAAAATCGAAAACGCTATGTCTCCTAAAGTAATAGGTATAGAAACAAAGTTAAAATTACGTTTTAAACAGCTTTGAAAAAAAGCGGACAGGTGTTTGGTACTTTTTTGAAACTATGTCCGATAGGGGGTAAAAAAGGGTGAAAATAGTTTTTTTGGCACCTTTTTAACCCACTCTTATATTTTAAACTAAAGAATATAGAATAAAACTTGGTACTGCAATCAATAGATGTAAAAAAAACATGAAATACGTATTTGGTACTTTTTTGATTTTGGAGCCAAAATGGGTAAAATAGGGATAAAATGACAACTTAACATCTCCAAAGTAATATGAATAGGAACATTATACATTATGTTAAATGCGTTTTAAAAAAATGTACCGAATTCAATTGGCACCAAAAAAGTACCAAATATACATATGGAACTTTTAGAAATTAGGGAATAAAAAGGGGGAAAAATTAGTATTATTTTAAACAAATGAATGTTTGTCTGTATGTATGTTCTTTATAGAATAGTAAACTGTGAATTTGATTGTGTTATGCTCTTTAGCGAAGATGTTGCGGATAAGCCGGCGAAGGTTTTAAAGTTGATAAGACTAATTTCCGACAGATGGCGCCACTGAAAATTACTAAAAATTAATTAAATCGTAAACTGTACATTTGATCATGCTATGATCTTTAGCAAAGTTGTAGCGCATGAGCCGACGAAGGCTTTTTAGTTGGTATGAATAATTTCCGACAGGTGGCGCTACAAAAACTTACTCAAAGTCAATTTAATCGTAATCTGTACATTTAATCATGCTACAATCTTTAGCAAAGTTGTTGCACATGAGCCGACGAAGGTTTCTTAGTTGGTATGAAGAAATTTCGACAGGTGGCGCTACTGAAATTTACTCAAAGTCAATTTAATCGTATGCTGTACATTTAATCATGCTATAATCTTCAGCAAAGTTGTTACGGATAAGCCGAAGAAGGTTTATGAATTGCAATAAGCAAAGTCCGACAGGTGGCGCCACAGAAAACTACTCAAAATGAATTAAATCGTAAACTGTGCATTTGATCAGACTATAATGTTTAGCAAAGTTGTTGCGCATGAGTCGACAGAGGTTTCTGTTGATATGAATAATTTCCAAAATTATTCAAAATGAGTTAAACTGTAAACTATGCAAACTATGTGTTGGTCGGACAAAATAAATCAAATAATTCAAAATTAACAGAATATTTCTACAATGTCTTTCCTCTAAATTTATTTTAGCACTTTATAATATAAAATATATAAAAACTTTAAAAATTTCCTCAAAATGCTTATCATAAAGCTCCGAGCAAGGCTCGGTCTACCAGGTACTATCAAATTATAGGTAATCTTCCTAGGAAGTACAAAAATGCAGCTAACTACATGATATCCGTTCAAAACCTACATATGTATGTAAGTATCTCACATTTCAACGAAAATTTAAATTTTTTAATTGCAATTGGGAGAAATCCGTTTACGTTTGACAATTGTTCCCGTATAACTTCGCCTAAGATACGATGATGACATTTAGTATAAAGACGTTGTACAATATTAATATTCAGGGCCATAGCGCCTAAAATAAACTTTCTAGAGGGACAACATTTGACAAAAGTATTTCTGATCTCTTGAAAAGTTCGATATTGAAAATGGGCGAGCTCTATTCACATTTAGTGAAATCTCCCATATAACCCCGACCGGGAATCGATTTAATGCTGATAAATTAAATCACATTAAAATTGCACAAGGACTTGAGCAAAACTTTCCAAACATCCATCGGACAGATCGAAAGGACAATACATCCCAAATATTATTGATGAAGTGTTCATTTTAATTAATTAACTAACTTCAGATTAATAAGTAAATCTTTAATAACTTTTCCGACAAAGCTGATATCCATCCATTCAAAAGCTATATATTTCACGTATGTATCTAAAACTAAGAGTGTATACCCTATAATTTTAAGGCTTATATTGTTAAAGCTTTGACCTAAATCAGTCCGCTAACTTCAGAGTTTTACATAACTAATCAAGAACTTTTACTGGTGGGATAATTCGTATGAATTAAAGTGCACAACCCTCACTGGGCACTGTGTTTTTGGGTTGCATGCCAGAATACTTAAACTTCATCAAATCGATGTGCTATTGCAAATGTAAGGGCATCTACATTTTGAAGCATCTTTTCTGCATGGTTTATCTGGTCTATCGAACTTTATTAAATGTTCGTAAAATATGTGTCTATTTTAATTCGAAGCTACTGGCTGGCTTAAATATGCATTCTCTACTTGTAGTCTAGTAATCATTATCTTTAACAAAGGGACCACTTTAGAACCCAAGTGAAGCTTCCCTAGACATCAGCCACCTGCCCAACCTAACCTTTGGGTGCATAACTATTTTAGATGATGACGCCACCGAAAAGCTTTTCTTTTTCCGACTCTTAATTTTAAAGACTCTTTGCATATAATACTAGTATAACCAAATTTTGCTAGGAATTACATTAAGTACTTTTGCAACACCATTGGTGAAGGGTATCCAAGATTCGGCAAAGCCGAATATACCAGTCTTACTTGTTTTACAATACTTTTTAAAACTTTATATATCTTTATATATCTTAGAAATTCAGAAATATGAATTTTAGAACGGGTTCTAAAATTTGAATTAAAATTTTTTAATACAGAATAACGCTTTTTGAAAATTTGAGTTTTTTTTTTAGAAAAAACGGGTCAGTGGCCCTATTTAAGGGTAGATTTTGTGAAGCTTCCCTAGACATCAGCCACCTGCCCAACCTAACCTTTGGGTGCATAACTATTTTAGATGATGACGCCACCGAAAAGCTTTTCTTTTTCCGACTCTTAATTTTAAAGACTCTTTGCATATAATACTAGTATAACCAAATTTTGCTAGGAATTACATTAAGTACTTTTGCAACACCATTGGTGAAGGGTATCCAAGATTCGGCAAAGCCGAATATACCACTCTTACTTGTTTTACAATACTTTTTAAAACTTTATATATCTTTATATATCTTAGAAATTCAGAAATATGAATTTTAGAACGGGTTCTGAAATTTGAATTTAAATTTTTTAATACAGAATAACGCTTTTCGAAAATTTGAGTTTTTTTTTAGAAAAAACGGGTCAGTGACCCTATTTAAGGGCAGATTTTTGCACAGACCTTATGAACATTACAGTTAATATAATTTATATTGGACTTTTGGTCCTCGCACATGCCCTTTCCAAAAAATGCCAATTTGTAAAAAAAAAATTTTGGTTTAAATAAAAATTTCTCAAAAGGCAAAGCACCGATTTGAAAAAAATAATAATGTCCATATTTTCTAATATATCTGTTATTGATTGGAAAAGTTTTTTCTGAAACGAGCTGCAAATAGACTCAGTGTTGCCAATTTTGTAAAAAAACTCATTTTTTGAAACCCTTTTTCCCGAGTTGGGAATTGGGGAATTTTTTAGTTAAAATTGGGAATTTTTTTTAGTCTATTGCTTTTAGATCTTATTGGTCTACATGACTACAAATTTTCATTGTGATATCTTCATCTATTCTATTTCTACAAAATATCAAAAATTGAAATTATTTTCCTACTAAAAGTAGAAAAATAATATTTTTTTGTTTTACGATACAAAGTGTAAATTTTTAAGCTAAATATTGGAGTATTAGAGAGTAATGTGTGCAAATAAAGTTAATGGTGCACAGTGGTATTAACTCTGCAATTTCTAAACTACTAGACGGATTGGAACGCCAATAGAAGAGGTGTGAGGCTTTTACATCAATGTTGTCGGTAGCACAGTGGGCTCTACAGTGGGCCAAAGTTGCCTACCTCGGGTATATAAAACATTTGGGTGCGTATAACTTTACTCAATTGGGTCCGATCTAAAAGATTTTTACGTTTTCGAAAACTTCTTAAAAAAGTTAAGAAAAAAACATGCTTACTTTACTACCTCATCTCTTATAGTTTAAGAGATATTTGACTACATACAATTTTAGTATAATATTTTAACATTACTTTGTAATTTTTCGCAAAAATCTCTGAAACTAAACAAGGTATTGCGACTATTTTTGTGCATAGTATGGACCTGTGTATGCGAAAATCAGAAATATAAATTTCGGAACAAGTTCTGAAATTAAAATGAAAATTTTTGAATACAGAAGAGTATGCTTTTCGCAAATTTGAGTTTTTTTAGAAAAGCGGCCCGTGTGACCCGATTAATAGCCGAGCTCTATCAGATTTTTGCACAGATATTAAAAACATTATACTTAATACAATTTTGTTAAAAAAAGTTTTGAGATAAAATAAACAATTTTTTTACAGTCACAAAAAACACAAGTTTTGTTAAAAAATGACTGATTTTCGACTACCGCTGGTTGTAGGGTGCATGTCCAAAATTTTTAGAAATATAGTTTATACTGATCCCTTAAGTCCAGCTTTTAGAAAATGTAAAAAACGAATTGAGTCTTTTGAAAAGATTTTTCACAAATATTGAAAAAATAATATTACTTTTTTTGAAAAAAAATATATTTTTTCAGGCTTTTTTCGGTACACAAACTTTTAAGAATATTTCTGTGTTATTAAGTTTACATAATAAAGAACTTGTTTCTTCCAGTTCATTTAGAAATTTATCAGCAATCTTGCAGTATTTTTTTTTTTAAATTTAACGTAGTACAAGAAAAGATAAATAGGCCAAAAAAGGCCAGAAGACATACCATAAAAAGCAAAAAAAAAATTTGGATTCAAATATCTCTTAAACTATAAGAGATAAGGTAGTAAAGTAAGCATGTTTTTTTCTTAATTTTTTTAAGGAGTTTTCGAAAACGTAAAAATCTTTTAGATCGGACCCAATTGAGGAAAGTTATACGCCCCCAAATGTTTTATATACCCGAGGTAGTCAACTTTGGCCCACTGTAGAGCCCACTGTGCTACCAACAAATACGTTCTTAAACATTGATCTAAAAGCCTCACACCTCTTCTATTGGCATTCCAAATTTTGTCAAAATCCGTTTAGTAGTTTAGAAATTGCAGAGTTAATACCACTGTGCACCATTAACTTTATTTGCACACATTACTCTCTAATACTCCAATATTTAGCTTAAAAATGCTATAGGAGGCAAAGTTTTCAGAGCTTTTAAAGGCTATGTATTAAAGCTTGATACAAGTGTTTAGTATCATTGGATCGGGAAAGTCCAGGAGATGAACACCAATTAAAAATCTTTTTTAAGTGAGGTAATATATTTACACTTTGTATCGTAAAACAAAAAATATTATTTTTCTACTTTTAGTAGGAAAATAATTTCAATTTTTGATATTTTGTAGAAATGACATAGATGAAGATATCACAATGAAAATTTGTAGTCATGTAGACCAATAAGATCTAAAAGCAATAGACTAAAAAAAATTCCCAATTTTACCCAAAAAATTCCCCAATTCCCAACTCGGGAAAAAAGGGTTTCAAAAAATGAGTTTTTTTACAAAAATGGCAACACTGAAAAAACTTTTCCAATCAATAACAGATATATTAGAAAATATGAACATTATTATTTTTTTCAAATCGGTGCTTTGCCTTTTGAGAAATTTTTATTTAAACCAAAATTTTTTTTTACAAATTGGCATTTTTTGGAGAGGGCATGTGCGAGGACCAAAAGTCCAATTAGCAAGAAATTTGTTTTATACGCATTCTCATTATGTTTTCTTTTAAAAACTTTAAAAATATTTTTATGTTTCTTAAGAAAATATTTTTTTATTAGTGAAAAAATATAGCTATCTTTTAGGGAAAAACTCAAAAAAAAGCGAAATTTTTTTTAAGTTTCAACTTTGAATATTTTTAACTTTTAAACGAAAGAAGATATCTATAACTAACTTGCACAAAAATTATTTAGAATTTTGTTACAATTTTAACGAATATTCTTACAAAATTTTTGATCTTCAGATGCGTCCACCAGATCAAAAAAAGCTTAAAAAAATAAGTAAAAAATCAACCCAAAAATTCCTTTTTATCCAAATATCTCGAAACCCAAAGGAGATAACCTGCACATGTAAGCGTATTTTTTGTAGACCTTCTGAAGGAGAACTTAAGTTTAAAATTTATTTTCAATCCATGCATAAATGGATTTTTGGCGAATTTTTAAAAAAGTCGAACACCCGAGGTGACCAACTTTGAAGGTCCATCAATCACTCTCCCGACCCCTCATGGGCCAGTGCTTTTGAAAACCAACTCGAATACTCCATGACTATCACCACGCCAAATTTCATTCAAATATCTCCAGTCGTTCAAAAGTAACAGAATTATTTCCAAAAAAAAGCGTCCGTAAACCACTGTGTGGTGTTGCAAAAGTACTTAATGTAATTCCTATCAAAATTTGGTTATACTAGTATTATATGCAAAGAGTCTTTAAAATTAAGAGTCGGAAAAAGAAAAGCTTTTCGGTGGCGTCATCATCTAAAATAGTTATGCACCCAAAGGTTAGGTTGGTCAGTTATAGATATCTTCTTTCGTTTAAAAGTTAAAAATATTCAAAGTTGAAACTTAAAAAAAATTTCGCTTTTTTCTTAAGTTTTTCTCTAAAAGATAGCTATATTTTTTCACTAATAAAAAAATATTTTCTTAAGAAACATAAAAAGATTTTTAAAGTTTTTAAAAGAAAACATAATGAGAATGCGTATAAAACAAATTTCTTGCTAATTGGACTTTTGGTCCTCGCACATGCCATCTCCAAAAAATGCCAATTTGTAAAAAAAATTGTAGTTTAAATAAAAATTTCTCAAAAGGCAAAGCACCGATTTGAAAAAAATTATAATGTTTATATTTTCTGACATATCTGTTAATGATTAGAAAAATTTTTTTCTGAAACGCGCTGCAAATAGAGTCAGTGTTGCCATATTTGTAAAAAAACTCATTTTTTGAAACCCCTTTTCCCTTTGGGGAATTTTTCAGTCGAATTGGTAATTTTTTTAGTTTATTGCTTTTAGATCTTATTGATCTACATAACTGCAAAATTTCATTGTGACATCTTTATCCATGTCTTGAAATTATTTTCCTTAAAAAAGTAGAAAAATAATATATTTTTGTTTCACGATACAAAGTGTAAAAAGATTAACTCACTTAAAAAAGATTTTTACTTGGTGTTCATCTCCTGGTCTTTCCCGATCCAATGATACTAAACACGTATATCAAGCTTTAATACATAGCCTTTAAAAGCTCTGAAAACATTGCCTTCCATTGCATTTTTAAGCTTAATAATGGAGTATAGGAGAATAATGTTTGCAAATAAAGTTAATGGTGCACAGTGGTATTAACTCTGCAATTTCTAAACTACGAGACGGATTTTGACAAAATTTGGAAAGTCAATAGAAGAGGTGTGAGGCTTTTAGATCAATGTTTAAGAATGTATTTGTCGGTAGCACAGTGGGCTCTACAGTGGGCCAAAGTTGCCTACCTCGGGTATATAGAACCTTTGGGCGCGTATAACTTTCGCCAATTGGGTCCGATCGAAAAGATTTTTACACTTTCGAAAACCTCTTAAAAATATTAAGAAAAAACATGCGTACTGTACTACCTTATCTCTTATAGTTTAAGAGATATTTAATAACATTTTTTAACATTACTTTGTGATTTTTCGCAAAAATCTCTAAAACTAAATAAGGTATTACGACCATTTTTGTACACAGTATGGACCTGTTTATGTGAAAATCAGAAATATAAATTTCGGAACAAGTTCTGAAATTTGAATTAAAATTTTTGAATACAGAAGAGTACGCTTTTCGCAAATTTGAGTTTTTTTAGAAAAGCGACCCGTGTGACCCGATTTATAGCCGGGCTCTATCAAATTTTTGCACACTCCTTAAGAACATTGTACTTCATACAATTTTATTAAGAAAGTTTTGAGATCCATTAAAAAAATTGTTTACAGTCACAAAAAACTCAAGTTAAAAAAAAAAAAATGTCTGATTTTCGACTACCGCTGGTTGTAGGGTGTATGTCCAAAATTTTTAGAAATATAGTTTATACTGATCCCTCAAGTCCAGTCTTGTAGAAAATGTAAAAAACGAATTGAGTCTTTTAAAAAAAAATTTCCAAAAATATTAAAGAAATAATATTACTTTTTTTGAAAAAAAAAAAAATAATGTTTCATTCTTTTTTCGGTACACAAACTTTGAAGAATTTTTCTGTGTTATTAAGTTTACATAATAAAAAAGTTTTTTCTTTTAGTTCATTTAGAACTTTTTCATCAATCTTGCAGTATTTTTTAAAAAATTTTACGTAGTACGAGAAAAGATTAATAGGCTAAAAAAGTCCAGAAGACATGCCATAAACCGCAAAAACAAAAATTTGGATTCAAATATCTCTTAAAATATAAGAGATAAGGTAGTACAGTAAACATGTTTTTTCTTAATTTTTTAAGAACTTTTCGAAAATGTAAAAATCTTTTAGATCGCATCCAATTGACGAAAGTTATACAGACCCAAAGGTTCTATATACCCGAGGTAGGCAACTTTGGCCCACTGTAGAGCCCGCTTCTTCTATTGACGTTCCAAATTTTGTCAAAATCCGTCTCGTAGTTTAGAAATTGCAGAGTTAATTCCACTGTGCACCATTAACTTTATTTGTACACATGATTCTCCAATACTCTAATATTTGGCTTACAAATGCAATGGGAGGCAAAGTTTTTAGAGCTTTTCAAGGCTATGTATTAAAGCTTGATATACGTGTTTAGTATCATTGGATCGGCAAAGACCAGGAGATGAACACCAAGTAAACATCTTTTTTAAGTGAGTTAATCTTTTTACACTTTGTATCGTAAAACAACAAAAAATTATTTTTCTACTTTTTTAAGGAAAATAATTTCAATATTTGATATTTGGTGTAAATGACATGGATAAAGAAATCACAATAAAATTTTGAAGTTATGTACCAATAAGATCTAAAATCAATAGACTAAAAAAAATTCCCAATTTTTACTGAAAAATTCCCCAATTCCCAACTCGGGAAAAAGGGGTTTCAAATGGTTTTTTTACAAATATGGCAACACTGACTCTATTTGCAGCGCGCTTCAGAAAAAACTTTTCTAATCAATAACAGATATGTCAGAAAATATAAACATTATAATTTTTTTTTTGCCTTTTGAGAAATTTTTATTTAAACTAATTTTTTTTTTACAAATTGGCATTTTTTGGAGAGGGCGTGTGCGAGGACCAAACGTCCAATTAGCAAGAAATTTGTTTTATACGCATTCTCATTATGTTTTCTTTTAAAAACTTTAAAAATCTTTTTATATTTCTTAAGAAAATATTTTTTATTTGTGAAAAAATATAGCTATCTTTTAGGGAAAAACTCAAAAAAAAGGGAAAATTTTTTTAAGTTTCAACTTTGAATATTTTTAACTTTTAAACGAAAGAAGATATCTATAACTGACTTGCACAAAAATTATGCGGAATTTTATTACAAATTTAACTGGTCCTCAGATGTGTCCAGCGGATTAAAAAAAAGCTTAAAAAATAGTTAAAAAATCAATTAAAAAATTCCTTTTTACCCAAAGAAGATAACCTACACATGTAAGCGTATTTTTTGTAGATCTTCTCAAGGACAACTTAAGTTTAAAATTTCTTTTCAATCCATCCATAAATGGATTTTTGCAATCTCAAAGTATTTTAAAAAAATTTTCTGTCTTATCACACATGATTTATAAGCCAAAAAAGTCCAAAAGTCAAGCCATGAAATGCAAAAAAAATGTTTGTAGCGAAATATCTCTTAAACTATAAGCGGTAATGTATTACAGTAAGCATGTTTTACGTTTTCTTAAAATTTTTCGAAAATGTAAAAATCTTTTGGATCAGACTAAATTAGTGAAAGTTATACGCACCTAAAAATTATACATACCCGAGGTGGGCTATGCTCCACTGTAGAGCTCACTGCGCTAAAGATAGCTGCATCCTTAAATATTGCTCAAAAAGCCAAGCTCCTCTTCTACTGATGTTCCAAATTTCGTTAAAATCCGTTAAATCCAGTAAAAACTGAAAAATATAGAAAAATGTTATGTTTTAACATGATCAATATGGGTGTACAATATTAAAGTGTCCGAAAAAATTAAAAGTCATTTTACAGAAAGACGTCCCCACAATTTTTTTGCATTTGATCCCAATAATCCAAATACAAAGTTTCATTCAAATCGGATATCGGGAAAGCGCGCCGACTTGACGCAAAAGTTTGGACATGTCAGTTATTTGGGAAAAATAAGGGGTTTCTTCAAATTTTTGAAAAAATTTGCACTTAGATTAAATTAAAAAAAAATAAAAAATTAACAGCACATTACTGAGAACTAAATGGGCTTTCCAACGAGATATACTACCTTAAAATCATTTGAAAACTTTCCTAATAATTAACGGTTTTCCAAAATATTTTACATCTTTGAAGACTCTCCTGAGCATATGCAATAATTTTATTATTTTATACAATTTTAATAAGTTTGGACTTTTTTCTTTTTTGAGACCTCAATATATTCAAATATTCATTTTTGTACAATGGACTAGGTTAGGTTAGCTTTGAAAGGTGGTGTCAAAAACGACACCTTCACTCGGAGACGCCTACAAAGATGAAAAAAATTAAAAATCAAGGAGGCTAAGAGTTTAAGAATAGATTGAGTTAAGAGAGTAGATAGTAACATCCTGTTCACAAAACTGTCATACGTTAGAAGGCAATCGAATACTAGCCTAACGATTAAGCTCTAAATTGAGTTCATTTTCTTTTTTCGTTTGGAAATAAAAGCTTCGTAATGAAATATCAAATAATAGTATTGCCATGATATATTTTATTACTTTTCTGAAAGCTTTTCTTGTAAAACTTAAGACTTTTGTAAAATGATGTTAACCCTAGAATTGAATAAAATCAAAAATAAATAAAAACAAATTGAGTAAAAACAAAAAATAATAACATTTCAAATTTTTTTCAAAATTAAATGCAAATTTGTTTTCAAATAATAATTTTATAAAACGATGTTGTAAATATGTTGTTGCTGAGTTGACAGCCCTTGGTCGGGAAACTTCGGGTCATTCCGGTACATAGAACCGGCTGTCGCGGAAATGATAAAACGATTTTCTGGGCATGGGAATTCAATGTGATGTCTGTTAGACAAATCACATTTTCAAGTAAGAGATACTTACTTCATCTGACCTCCGTTCTATTTACACCACCTACACATATCCGACCGAAAATGGAATACAACTCTCATGTATGGGCCAGTGCTTCAAAGTCTATTTTGGACTTCTCGAGCGAATGCAGGTGAAAGCAAACAGTAGGTTATCCAACTCTATTCCTCTATAGTTACTATTTTGAACGAAATCAGGGAACTCGTTCCCGATACTCGAAATTCTTAACCAAAACATATGCTAGAGCGTTATTTAGCCGTATGCGGAAATTGCTTCCCGCAGAAGTTTTGCCAGTCAGTTATAATATAGGGAAGTTCAAATCAAATGTCCACAAAAAACTTTTCCACCTATTCCCCCTCCCACAACCTTTTCCTAGCTCCAACACAATGCATTGCATAAGTAGGGTCATCAACTGAGTGCTGGTCCTGAATAAAAAATAAACAAACGTATTTTTGTTTTCCAGACGATTAGAATTATTCAATTGCCTAATTTGACATTTACTTTCGTCTACACATTTCATATACGAACCAACATTTTAAAAGCTTTTTCTCGTTTCACTCAAAAAAAAAAAAAAAAATTCAAAAACCAAAAGTAAAATTTTTTCGCCAGTTGACGTACAATTTGAAAAAATAGTAGTTTCAAAAACAAGCTGTAAGATAGAATTGTAGTTGAAGAAAAGTAGGAAAAAGCTTATCTAAGAAACTTGAGTCCAGTTACAAACCCTACAAGGTCAATTGGTTTGCACTATTGCAGATCCCGAAGTTCATCATTTAATTTATTACCTCGATGTTTTAGCCTCTGATTTTGGAGCATTGGACAGCCACAGAGTATGAATTCCACCGATTTGGACGAGTCCTCATTTAAACATAGTCTGCAGAAGTCCGGAATGCTACCATCCCATCTATTTGGCCTAGAGTTTAAGGCAAAGTGTACCATCAAAGTTTCTAAACATCGCACAGTGTGTTGCGTAGAACATGATAGGTGGACAAAATTCATGTTATAATTTCCAATTTTTGTTTTAAAAAACATAAACAACACTTCCAAGCCCCGAATTCCGAGAAAAGGTTGTTTCGGAATTGATAAGTTAAGTCGGTCAGAAGTCATATTTTTAATACAACTTTTTCAAACACTCAATTTGAATTTAGTGACTTAGTCTTAACTTGACCTACTCAGACCTAGCAGAGTTTTGGTTTAGCCATAAAGTTGTTCTCTTAATATGTTTTTAGATACAAAATGAATGCTTAAAAACTTGCCTATATTTGGAAAAGACAACATATGTATATCGCGATTTTCCATTGGATTAGTGAGCATTAAGTTTTTTTTTTAATATGTCTAACTTATTCCTTTTCAAGCATAGCTTACTGTCTAGGATAGTACCTAGGAATTTATTTTTATTGAATTCCAGGCCTTTTTCCATAAAACCAACCATATCATTTAGCTTTAAGATAAGCATGCTTAGCGTTACTTATGATGCGCATTTCTAAAGAGTTCCAAAGAAATCGGTCAATCAGTCACTTGAGTGTTTTCGAGATAAAAGGTAGAATTTTAAGACTAAAACCTAACATCAACAATTTGATTAATCTGTAATGACATTTGTCTACTTCAGCCATGGGCACGAAATTTATTTGCTATAACTAGTTATAGGCAAATAAATTCTGCTGACACACATACACGACACACAACAACTGTAAAGAGCATAAAAATACTTTTGCGCTCGAGATTTTTTACAAACTCTCACAAAAAACATCAACCAATCGCTATGAAACACAAATGGTGAAGCGAGAACGCAATACGGAGCTTTTTAAATTTTCTCTGCTGCTAATAATATCGCAAATTTTCATATGTGTTGGTGCCCTTCGCTGGTCTACTTTTATGCATTATACAACCTTATAAGACCGGTTTCGTTATTTTAATTGTGTGCAGATTTTTTTTCGAAATTGAATAATTTTAAGCAATTTCTTTTTCTTATTTTAGGATTTAAAACCATCTAACATAGTCGTCAAGGCTGATTGTACATTAAAGATTCTAGATTTTGGCCTAGCAAGGACTGCCGGTACTACATTTATGATGACACCATACGTTGTCACACGTTATTACCGAGCGCCAGAAGTTATTTTAGGAATGGGCTATAAAGAAAACGTTGACATATGGTCTGTTGGGTGTATTATGGGTGAAATGATACGTGGAGGAGTATTATTTCCTGGCACGGATCACATTGATCAATGGAATAAAATTATTGGTACTCGAAAATACTATGACTTCTTTTTCTAATTTTTCCTAATTTTATTTTTGTTTTTGTTTTAAACAGAACAACTAGGAACGCCATCCACTTCTTTTATGCAAAGGCTACAACCTACTGTGCGAAATTATGTTGAAAATAGACCTCGCTATTCGGGCTATTCTTTTGATCGATTATTTCCCGACGTTTTATTTCCTAGTGACAACAATGAACAAAGTAGAAGAAAAGCAGCTGAGGCTAGAGATTTATTGAGCAAAATGTTAGTAATTGATCCAGAACAGCGTATATCAGTGGAACAAGCTTTGTTACACAGTTATATCCACGTCTGGTATGACAATGAGGAAGTAAATGCGGTAAGTACATAATAAAATATAATAAAAAAAAATGATTCAATCAGAACATTTCGGCAATTTATTAATATTTATCTTGAGGTTAAAAAAACAGAGTAACTCTAGACCTTTATTTGGAACTGTGACCAAATTAACAATATAATGAATATTGGCAAAATTTAATTTACATGTCACTGGTTCTGAATTGTAAAACTTTCCACAAATTTCGAATGTTTTGAAAATTTTGAAATTAATCATAGCAAAGCTTTGTTTATATTTTGATTTTATGTATTATATCATTACGTAATAATAACAAGATACAATTCAAACCAATTAATTTATTTTATATCAAAAAATAATATTTTTTTAGGTTTCAAAACTTAAAATTTTTTTTAACAGTATTAAATGAATATCTAATTTCAATAAATTTAATGATGATTTTTAATACCCCCGCCATATAATAACATAGGAAAGAATGAACATCAAAAACCGAAAAAAAAAAATCTGATTTTAACTCATTATTTTATAAAACAATTCAAATTTAATTTCATTTTCTGCTCCCACCCCTAAAAAATTGCAATCAAATCGATTTCAACCAAATTGATTTAATTTTTTGATTTCAAAATGATTTTATGATTTCAACTTTAAATGAATTACGATAAAAATTATTGAATTATTTTTTTTTAATCATTTGTATAAGATTTGATTGAAGTCATATTAATTATAATAAATAATAAATAAATAATAAATTTTATTTGCAAATCATTTTGTTGAACTTAATTGCAATCAAATCTTGTAATTAAAATCAAAATGAGACCTGTAAGTGTCATTGTGAAAATTTTAATTTCGCTTATATGTGTATTATCCTATGAAATGAAAAACACAAAAGAATTTTAATTACAAAAGGAGGAAACATTTTTTTAAGAAAGTTTTCATATGGGTTCCTGGAACGCAAAAATTCATAATAAATCACGTGTCGTCATGTAATATAAAAAATGTTACTATATTAAGAAAAAATCCCGACTATATGATACCCCTCACTGAGATAATTTTGAGATTTTAGTGGATTTATATAATTTCCGGCTGGGGACCTGATATGGGAGCTAGGGTCAATTGTTACCAAGTTTCGGTTTATATTTACAAAGATATAAATATCTGCAAAATTTTAGTAATAAAATTCAATTATCTTTAGATTTAGAGACGTTTTAGTGCTTTTCTGTGTATTAAAACACTTGAAAATGTGTCTTGTATAGGAGATGTGGTCAAATACACTAGTCGGCAGAATTATTTTGACAAACCAGTTGTTTTTCTTCTTTTTTTATTTCCGGTCCTATGCAATTAAAAAAAAATAAATTAAAAATATTGCAAATAGTAAAAAATATTGTAATTTATTAGAAAACAAAAGACCTTTCACATTTTAAATATTTTGTATATTTTTTTTTATTAAAACTAAAAAAGGAAATTTAAGTATGTGGCATAAGTATTTTAACATATTTTTACAGAGCGTATTTAAAAAAAAATTGGGAGCTTCAAGACCAACAAAAATTAATAATAATTATTTAAATTAATCAAAAATATATTCTTCTTTAGCATTTAAAACGATTTGGTGGAGGTTCGGAACAAAATCCACCAAGAACTGCAGACACTAAATTGAAATCTCTTTCCAAGCATTTACGACCTCAGTAACCATCTTATCATTTGATCTTGTCAAATCCGCAGATCTGTTTTGCTTTCTGTATGACTATACATTTTCCATTACATAAAAAACTGGACTTTGGGGAACATGGTTCCTGTTGACGGTTCCATAAGCCATCATCAATATTTAAGAGTATTGAATGATTATGCATTTCCCTCCGTCGCACAGTGGTTCAGAATCGTTTTTCATTGGCCAAAACTCTGTAACTTTTTAACTATTAAAGATTTTTTAGTAGTTCTTTTTTTAATCAATAGATAACATCTGTAGCATTTTCGATTGTAGGTTTTATTAAGATCGGTACAGTGGTTCTTAAGAAATTTAAGCTTGAAATTCAATTTTCGATTTTTTTCATTTTTATTTTGTTTCAAATCTGCCAACTCATTTTTGACCCACTTCCTCTTAACCGATTTGGCTCAAATTTGGGCCACAAGTCGTCCTTGGATAGCAATTTAATATTTTGTTATCCTTAAGGTGCCCCTTTTCTCGTTGAGGTATTTACAGTATTTTTATTAGGGTGGCCCTAATTTTAATTTTTGCTTAATAATACTTACATATTACCTAGTTTTTTTTTAAATAAAAGAATGTAACATAATTTTTCTTTAAATATATATTTATTTGTAGTCATAAATAGATTGTAGATAAATAAAATAATATTTAATATTGATATTTGTATACTTTATTGCACTCAAGTATTAAATGCAAATTATAATTATTGTTTATTTGGCTGGAATATTTCTTGTAAATATTTTATATTCTGCTCTGTATTACTGCTGTCCTGTAGCAGTGCTTTAACTTCGGCACTTAGGTCCGAAGGATTTACTTTCCATTGACTTCGAATGCTAGAGATGAATGGATCTGATGTTGCTAATAATTTGTAGAACTTCGTGACGTTTTTCTGGTATTATGTTCTCTGTAAAATCTGTAATCCTTATTTCTTTTTTCCTGGGCTTCCTCTGATAAATCTCCAATTGGTAATAAATGGTGCTTAATGACATCTTCTCCATGATAAAGAACTTTGTGCACTGTTGCTGACATATTTCTATAATTGTATTTGGATGTATATATAGCAACAGTTTCCTTGGCATAATCACCAAATTTTTTAGCATTAATTTGTTCATTGCACGCAAGTACTTCAGTAATTGTTTTAAATCTTGAAATAAGATCTATATCAACACCTGTTATATCAGATGTAGTTTCGGGATCCAAAAAGAATCTTCTTGCGGTATTGCCATCGTTTGTATTGCCTGATCCTTGTTTTGGTTGATCTATAATTAACCCGTGTTTGAGAAATGCATCATGAACTTGTTTCTTTTTCAATTTTCTTTTCTCTTTGTTGGTGTCATTATTTCTTACTGATCCTGAAGATCCGAAGTCCAAATCATAGCTAATTTTCAGTATGTGTTCCATAAATCTTATTCTCGTATGTAGCGGTGATAATCCAAATTCAAATGCATCAATACTATCTAGTGACTTTGTAGGTTCTTGGTTTAACTGACTTGATGTTGCTTTACATATAATACAGCTAGATGAAGCTTTTGTATCAGTCAAAGCCTGGGCAGTTTTTCCGTCTATCATTGAAAGTATTAATTGATAATTCAATTTAATAGTATGTTCATCTATCTCTAACTCTAATGGCTTTAGTGTTGAAATTTGAGTTTTGATGTCACTTATTTCATTCTTAATGGTATCATGAGTTTCCTTTTTAAATTCAAATTTTATTGGTCTGCAGTACTTCGTGGATGATGGAGTATGATTTTTCCAAATAAAATTTGTTTACATTGTGCTGGACGAAGGTTCCGAGTCTTCTAAGTTTTTTATTAATCGCAATGGCACAAATGACACCATGAACATATCTGTGTCAGAAATATCTTCACATAAAAATTGTTTATATTGTTTTTGTCCTGAAGATCCATCGCATCCCCATTTACAAAAGAGAGTTAAATTGCAGTTTCCATGTTTTTTTAAATCACTTCCTTTAAGTGATTGCAGCAACCTTTCAGCTGTATGATCAAGTAGAGCTTGCAGTTTTACCTGTGTAGAAATTGGTGTGATTTTCATAGATTCCTTTGGAGGATAGCACGCCTTTTTAGCTGCAATTATGTGATGATATGACGGGTATAAATTTAAGCCTTTTTCGATCGCACGCAATCTGAGTTGAGTATACTGGTGTTTTGTTAGCTTTAAATCCAGAAATAATGCAAGTGCTTCCTCGTTTGTAAACTGTTTTTCCTCGTTTGGTGTTGGAATGCTTTTAAGAACCCGTTTTGTTCTCACCGGACTAGCAGAAAGGACTTTCTGAATGATATCCACTTTCGCTAATTGTTTTTCAGATCGAAGTTTATGCAGAAAACTATCTTTAATGTTTTCACACCCGATTTCTTCATTAAAATTCTTCAGTTTTTGTCTCTTAGATCTATCGCTACAGTTATCTAACGGTTTTTGTGGTCTTCCACAACTCCCATCATTTGTTGTTTCTGAAATGATCTGGATACGGAGTTCACCTTCTAACCAATTCGCAAAGCGCTTGTAAAATTTACTTTTACTAAAGTCAACTTCCTTGTAGTATCTATTCAATGTTTTGACGAAATTAGATACTTTGTTTTTTATTTCCAGTTGTGTTTCAATGTAGAGACTATTTATATTCAGTTTTGTTTGAATATGGCTTAGAACACCATCTTTATTTTTAAAATATTCTTCGTCCAATTCTTTATAGCTGAAAGTCTCCATATTTTAATTTAGCCGAA